>PUFA01000642.1:0-136869 GCA_003508835.1 Eonycteris spelaea | reverse complement strand
GGAAAACCTCTTTGATTAAATGGTGCTGGGAAAACTGGAAAGCCACCCTGCAACAGAATGATACTAGTCCTGCTGTCTATCACCACACACCTAAAACTAACTTCAAAATGAATTAAGCGACCTGAATAATAAGACCTGAAATAGTAAATTATATAAAGAAAACATAGAAACTAAACTTATGTTCCTTGGACTGAAAGAGGATTTTTTTAAAATTTGTCCTCAAAGGCAAGGGAAGTAAAAGCAAAAATAAATGAATGGGACTCCATAAAACTAAAAAGCTTCTGCACAGCCAAAAAAAATAATGGTCAACAAGGTAAAGTGAGAACCATCAGAATGGAAAAAATATATTTGCAACAAACAAACAGGACAAAGAAACAGAGACTCATGGACATGAACAATAGATTAGTGGTTACCAGAAGGTTAGGGGGAGGAGGGAGGCAGGAGTTAGATGGGGTAAAATGGGTCAAAATGTGATCTAAGAAAGAAATCTAACTAATGGGCGGTGAACACATAATACAATGGTTGTGTGTGTTGTGTGTGTGTGTATGCCTTACTATTGAATTGTATGCTGGAAACACTGGGTTCCGTTAACCAATGTCATCATAAAGTATACATATATTAATTAATTAATTAATTAGTTAGTTAGTTATCCAAGAGTGATCTCATCAACATAAATTATCTCAGTCCTTCATGAATGACAAAGAAATATCTATCATTTGGAAATT
Organism: Eonycteris spelaea; assembly: GCA_003508835.1. Lineage (NCBI taxonomy): Eukaryota > Metazoa > Chordata > Mammalia > Chiroptera > Pteropodidae > Eonycteris > Eonycteris spelaea. Next base: position 136,144 of record PUFA01000642.1, on the reverse strand, counting down.
TAAGGGTTTGGATATTCTCTCCCAGGAATGAGGAACGAAGACAGGACAACTTATACATAGATGATATGAAAAGTCATGATACTAGGTGAGATTACACAAAAATATCTTGGTAGAAAAGAGAAGATGACAAAGCACCAATTATTGAAGTACACCAATATTAAGAGATCAAGAACATGAGAGTCAACAAATAATAGGGAACCCTGTGCACTTTGGTGAGACTACAAACTGGTGCAGCCACTATGAAAAACAGTATGCAGTTCCTTAAAAAATCTAAATAAGAATATACATAAGATCCAGAAATTCCACTTCTGGGTATTTATCGAGAGAGAGAGAGAGAGAGAGAGAGAGAGAGAGAGAGAGAGAGAGAGAAAATAAAACACTAATTTGAAATATATATGCACCGTTATTTCATTGCAGCATTATTTACAATAGCCAAGATATGAAAGCCACCTAGGTGTCCATCAATAGATGAATGGATAAAGAAGAATATGGTAGGTATACAGACACACACAAGCACAATAGGCTATTATGCAGCAACAAAAAGAAAGAAATCTTGCCCTTTTGGATGACACAGATAGATTTGGATGGTGTTATGCTAAGTGAAATAAGTCAGACAGAGAAAGACAAATACCACACGGTTTCAGTTATATGTGGAATATAAAAACAAAACAAACTAAATAAAAATAGACTCACAGAAACAAAGACTAAAAGGATGATTATCAGAAGGAAGGGGCTGGGATGTGAGTGAAAAGGAGGAGGGTAATATAGTCAATAACGTGATAAGTTTACATGGTGACGGATGTTTACTAGAATTAGTGGGGTGATCACATTTTGAGGTATAAAAATGTTGAATCACTATATTGTACAACCTGAAACAAATACAACCAATATAAGATTGTATACTAATTATACTTAAATTTTAAAAAGATACTAAAAAAACAAAAAAGAAAAGATGAGCACATACAGCAAAAGAGTCTAAGGAAAAGGCACCAATCAGGTAGTAGGTAAATTGGGTGTCCTGGAAGCTACATGAAGAAAGTGTTTTATGGAGAAAGAAATCATCGATGATGTAAAGTGCTACTGGCAAATAAGACATGATGAGACCCTAAAAATGACCATGAGGTATAGCAAGGTGCCATTTCACTAAAAACCTGAAGAGTAGTTCAGTGTTGTGGTGATAGCAAATCTGATTGGTGTGGATTCAAAAGAGAATTGGAGAACATAAATCTGCTGAAAGGTATGTGGGGATTCTTTGTATCATTTTTTTTTTGGCAACTTTTGTGTCTGTTTTATTTCAATATAAAAGTTTTAAATACAATAAAAAGAAACAAAAAAGGAATTTGAGAGTAGACAAATTAGAAAAAAAGGATTGTAAGTAACTTTTTCAAAGAAGTTTCCTGTAAGTTGAAGAAAAGAAATGCAAAAGTAGCAGAGAGGAAAGTGGAGTTAAGAGGATTTGTTTTGTTTTGGTAAGAGGGAAACAGTGAAATGTTTTCCCTGCTGACTGAGGTTGGAGTGGGTGGGGAAGGGGAGAATTTCTGGAAGAATATCCTTTAGTAGTTGAGGGGAGATGGGACCTCTTACATCATGGAGGGGCTGGCCTTAGCTGGGAGCAGAGACATTGCACTCAGTGACAGAAAAGGAGGCAGAGTGTATGAGCACAGATTCCTGTAGTTAGATATATAGGGTAGTGAGAACCTGTGGAGGTTCTCTTTTAATTGCTTTCGTTTTCTCTATGAAGTAGGAAACGATGTTTATAGATGAGGATGAGGAAGCACAGGAGGTATTGGAGGTTTGCAGAAAGAAAGGAAGTATGAAATAGTTATCTGAAAGAGTGGGAGAATTAAAGAACCAGAGAAATATAATATGATTGTAGGCCAACTTTGAATGTCCTCTTAAGGTTCATGGTCATGAATTTAAAGTGAGACTGCTAAGTATTACTGTTTTTCTCCAGCCAAGTTTCAGCTGCTTGCATGCAGGCATTGTGTACACTAACTATTGTATTAAACCAGAGCTGTAGTTCTGCTAAGTGAGTAGGAGCAACAAAGTGGACAATATATTCAAGGTAGTGATTATAATGATTAGAATCTAAGCTCAAGAAATAGCAAAGGTTAGTAGCAAAGACTTGCTCAATTATCTATGCAAGATGAAGTAGGACATTTTAGTATTTATGTGTAAGACTGTTAGATAGTGCTATTGTTAGAGAAGCATGTTTTAAAATAGAAAACAAAATTGTTAAGACTGCTTGATTCTAAACATTTTATCTTTTAAATACGTTTACAAAAGTAGCATTTTTAAAGTGCCAAATTTGAATATCAAGTTAGAGGCTGTAATCTTTCAGTGTGATAGCTTTATCAAATACCATTCCATATCATTACAAAAAAATAAGCACTGACTTTCTTTTTAAAGTTCACAATTCTAATATTATATAATCTGTGCTTTAAAATTAAAGATAATTTTAATTATAATATTTTCTCTTTTTATCGTTTCAAGCACAGACCCTTTGATAACAGCATGCATTGTTGAACAGTACAAGTCTTTCCAGCTTTCCCCCATACTTCTCTATTGCATTATCAAATCTCTCATTGAATTAAATGAAATAAATCAACCTGTAGTAACTGGGCACCCACTGATTGTTAATTTTTTGAGTATCAAATAATATATATTATTAATATTGATTACTTTCTGTATTAGTTAGCTAAGGCTGCTGTAACAAAATACTGGTGACTGGATCATTTGAACAACAGAAACTTATTGTCTCAAAGTTCTGGAGGCAGTTCTAATGTGAAATCAAAGTATTGGCAGGGTTGGCTCTTTCTGAGGGCTGTTGAGAGAAGGCTCTGTTTCAGGACTATCTTCCTGACTTATAGATGGCCATCTTCTCTCTCTCTCTCTCTCTTTTTTTTTTTTTTTTTTTTTATCATCTTCCTTGTATGTGTACCCATGTTTAAACTTCCACTTTTTGTAGGAACACCAGTTATATTTGACTTTGAGCTCACTCTACTCCAATATGATCTAACCTTAACAAATTACATCTGCAATTACCCTATTTCCAAATAAGGTCACATTCTGAGATACTGGGGGTTAGGACTTCAACATACACTTTTTAAAATAGAAGACACAATTCAACCTGTAACATTTCCCATTCATCTTCTACATACGGTGGAAGAGTCCTTTCATTTATAACTTTCAGGTAAGACATTGCTTATTAATACCAGTGTTATGTGGGAATAGCTTCTAGACTCATAGCAGACCTTTATAGAATATCGAATTGATATTAATAGCATTAAAATTATTGAAATCCATTTTAACATTTTATTTACATTTTAACTTAATTGAATATTTTCAACTCAATCCTTCCTGATTTAGGGACACCTAGATATTTATAGAATAGTTTTTTTCTTTTACTAGATTATTAACAACTTTACTTTGAATTGTCTGTACTTGCTAACATACCAACTCCACCAATCCCTACCTCATGCACATGTGTAGTACAGTGTGATTCAAGTCAGAGATACAAAAGAATTAACTAAATTTTTTAGTACACTTATTTTATGCATAGACAAAAACCATAATCATTAGTGGTATTATATTAAGTATATATTAAGCCCACTTCCATATGCCCTCTCAATCAGGAGTCTGTTCTCTGACACTCAAATAAAATATTGGAATTCATTCTTAAATAAGCCATTGGCAGAATCCAAAACTAATTTTTGCTAAATAAGTTTTAGGAAGAATTCCTAAATGAAGTGTTAAAATACTTCTTCCTTCTTAAATAAAACAAAATGTTAAAATTAACACAATATTTTGGCAAAAGAAATTAAAGGAATTGGATGAAATAAAAAATAGGCAAACAATCTCATATATGTGTTATAGAAAATACTTTTATATTATGGCTGGAAGGAATGTGAATTAATATTGCTATTTCTCTTTATACAAAGTGATTGGAATATTTATAGTTATATCTTTTTTTTTATCTCATGCTGCCATCTAGTGAACAAATAAAATTTTGAGAATATAGTCTCTTCTAGGCATTACAGTGCTTATTAAACAAGATTTTACACAGAAAAATGTCTTTAAAAGATTCTCATATGTGCTTTATCTTGAAGATTAAAGGTAAAGGAAGACTTCTGAATCCAAAATATAAATAAGAAACTGGCTTTGGTCTGGGGAAAATAACTTTCATAAGGTAATGTTATTTTTTACTTTAGCTATTTTATTCCTCTTGAATTCAATTTTGGTCAATATCTTTCTTTTAATACAGTTAGGGCTTCTACTTCATAAAGTGAAGTTGATTTTGGTGCTGTACTAAATATTAAATTACTTTTGTATATTTCTTTTTAAAACTAATTGAATCACTGAGGCTTAATATGGCATATAAGAAATATAAGTATTGTAGGCATACCTTTTGGATCATATGTTTGGCTTTATTCTAGACTTAGCTAATTCTTACTGTAGGCTATAAAAAGCATACTGGACTTATATTTAGGTGCTGGAGAATCACCTGAAGTCCAGCTGATTACAACACCTACGTATGATAATATAAAGGAGACACATCGAAGCCAGTAAGAGCAGCAAAGTCGCAGATCAGGCTGGACTCACACTTGCAGGTGGTGGAAGATCAATGGGGGAGAGCAAGGCTGCAGAGGCTCTCCTGAAGGAGAGGGGTCCTGGTCTCATATGGGGGTCTCCAACCCAGGGTCCCATCCCAGGGAAGAGGAGATTCCAATAACTCTGGCTGCAGAAACCAGAAAGGATTTTGGCCATCTGGGTGAGATGGAAAGAGACTGAAACCCTAGATGCCCCTTTGAAGGACCTGTGAACAGACTTTCTGACCTGTGTACACTCACCCAGGACACTGGTGGTGGGTCAGAGGCTTTCATGGGATTCATTCTGAGAAAGCCTGCATTACCTGGAGCCAGAATGAGGGCTTGAAGGGCAGCCACCATTGTGCCTTAGTCCCGCCCTGGTACCAGACAATCTACAGACTGCACAAGCTTGACTGCATGTGCTTGACTGTGCAGACCTCTCCCACAGAACAATTAGAAAGTGCTGGCCAGAAGGAATCAGCTATCCCACCAAACCGATTCTTTGGAGCATTTGTTGCTGGATCCCTGCCAAGCACTGCTCTGATTAAGGCCAAGCATTCCCAGCTGGCGACAGCTCTGTGAGCCTCATTTCCATTCCCAGCAGGTAACTAGTGCAGTGAGCCGCATTTCCAAGATATGATCAGGCAGCTCACTGCTTCCAACACAAACTGGGGCAGATCTTGGGGATCTATGAGCCAGTCCCAGACAGCAGCTAGTCTTGCTGTGATCTGAGGCTTCTGCGGGAACACGCGAACTGTTACCAAAGTTGCAGCAAGACTAAGGCTGTATTGATCTAATTGTCATTGTCTCTCTGAGACCCACCCAACTCTACCCATGTATTGCCCAGGTGGCCATAAACAGTGACCTTCCACAGCCATGCCTCTCTTAAACTTGATCTCCCAATTCACACAGGCAACAAACTTTGGCTAGCATAGGTTGGGCACTGCATGGAGATCGCAAGCAGACCGTTGCTGCCTGCAAGAGTTGCACTATTGTGTCAGGAGAGTTCAGAGGTCTGTGGGACTTCCCAGACTACAGTTGGTCTCGCTGTGATCTGTGACTACAGCGGGTTGCACCCAGGCACAGAAGTTGCAGCAAAACTGAGGCTGTATTGATCTGACTGCCTTTGTCTCTCTGAGACACCACCCATTCTACCCACAAATTGCCTCAGGTGGCCCATTGACAGTGAACTGCCACAGCACTTCCTCTCCCTTCCCTGATCTCCCAGTCCATACAGGCGACAAACTTTAGCTGGCACAAGGTGAACACTGCACAGAAATGAGCAAGCAGATCTTTGTTGCCTGTAAGAGTTGCAATATTGTGTCCAGGGAGCACAGGGGTCTGGGGACCGCTCCAAATGACAGCTGGTCTCACTGAGATCTGTGTCTACAGTGGGAATGCCCAGGCACAGAAGTTGTAGCAAAACTGAGGCTGTATTGGCTGATGGACCTTGCTTCCCTGAGGTCCCACTTTACTCAAACCACAAAGTGCCTGCAACCCATTGACAGGCAGCCTCGTTTGGCTCTGAGGTTGTGCAGTTCAGCGCAGGCAACAGACCTAGGCTAGCACAGTGAGCACATTTTGAGGAAAACAGTTGTGGACAGACCACTGGTGCCTGTATGACATGCAATATCTCTTGAGGGGATCACAGGGGTCTGTATTAGCCTTATGGCACTTGACTCCCTGAGCTCCTGCCCTATACAATACACAAAGTGCCAAGTGCATGTTGATAGGAAGCTGACCCTGCCCTGGGGTAGCGCATTCAGGCCCAAGGTGGGCAGCGGCTGACCTTGCTATGAGTGAAAACTTGTACAGGGACCCACAGAGACAGTATTGGCACATAAATTGACACTGCAGTGACAGGGGAAAATTTACTCAATAGACCCAAGAGACTCCCAGAGTCCCTGTACAACTCAACATGTATATCGCCCAGAGGCTCATCCAGTTTAAGAGACTTACAGGTGACTGACAGGCAATGTCATGCCTTGGAGCACTGGTCCCTCTGCTAAACTGCTATAGGTCAGGGACAGGGGATAACTGACCACTGTCTACAGCGCTGTCTCTTCCACTTACCTATAGATCCAACATAGGCAACAACCATCCTGTGGATCACTTTGTAGTTCCAAATAGGTAGCCCTGAATAATCAAAACCACAGCTGACCTTGGCCTACTGGGAGCCCCTCCCAAGGGATGACAAAAACAATACATCAGGAGGCTGGTATCAGACCACAACAGAGCGACTCTTGACTATTCTCATTAGAGGTATGAACAAAGGGTAGTTGCAACAATGACACGAACCTGCTAGGGCAAATCCTAATCAGTGAGGTCAGCCACCATGCAGCAACTCTTACCTAGTGAGTGCAGCAAATTTCCACAATTAATCAGCCTGAGTGCTAATCCCACCCACTAATCTAATTACAACAATAAAGGTTTGGTGAAAACAGAAGATCACACACAACCCACACGAAGATCCGTTCAGATCCCCTGGCATAAAGGATCAGGGAGAGTGCATGACTGAGCCACATAGGACACTTTCTATATTAGGCCATCTGGCCAAGGCTGAGAGATGAAACAAATATTTCTGACACATAGAAATGAACATAGAGAAGATATTAAATGAGAAAACAAAGAAGCAGGCCACAAATGAAACAATAGGAGAAAACTCCAGGAAATAAGCTAAATGAAATGGAGGTAAGCAACCTACCAGAGACAGAGTTCAGAAAAATAATGGTTATAAGGATGCTCAATAAACTTATGGGGAGAATGGAAGAGCACAATGAGAACCTCAACAGAGAGATAGTAAGCATAAAAAAGGATATAGAAACCATAAAAAAGAACCAAGCAAAAATTATAAATACAATAACTGAAATGAAGAATACACTAGAAAGATTAAAAGTAGGTTGGATGAAGCAGAAGATCGAATCAATAAATTGGAAGACAAGGTAGCAGAATTTACCCAATCAGAACAAAAAGAAAAAAAAAGAATTAAAAAAATGAGGATAGTTTAAGAAACCTCCAGGACAACAAGAAGCATAAAAATATCCAGATCATAGGAATACCTGAAGAGGAAGAGAGAGGGCAAGGGATTGAGAATCTATTTGAAGAATAATGACAGAAAAAATACACTAACTTGGAAAAGAAATTAGACATACAAGTTCAGAAAGCACGAAGAGCCCCAATCAAGAGGAATTCAAACAAACTTACACGAAGACACATAATTAAAATGCCAAAGGTCAAAGAAAGAGAGAATCTTAAAAGCAGCAAGAGAAGGAAGTTAGTTACTTACAAGGATACCCCCATAAGAATGTCTGCTGACTTTTCAATGGAAACTTTTCAGGCTAGAAGAGAATGGCAAGACATATTCAAAGTTATGAAGAACAAAAAAACTACAACCACGAATACTCTACCCAGCAAGGCTTTTGAAAAATGGAAGATAAGATAAAGAAATTTCCAGACAGGGAAAAGCATAAGGAATTCATTACCAACAAGCCAGCAATACAAGAAATGTTAAAGGGTCTTCTATAAAAAGAGAAGGGGTAAAAAAGAAAATAGAAATAACAGATATGAATGATAACTTGGCAGTAATGATGTATCTATCAGTGATCACTTTAAATGTAAACAGATTAAATGTTCTAATCAAAAGACATAGGGTAACAGAATGGATAAGAAAACAAGCCCCATGCATATGCTGTCTACAAGACACACACTACAGATCAAATGACACTCACAGACTGAAAGTAAAGCGATTAAAAAAAGAAATGGAAATAAAAAAAAAAAAAGCCAGGGTAGCAGTACTTATATCAGATAAAATAGACTTTAAAATAAAGGTTATAGTAAGAGAGAAAAAAAGGCATTACATAATGATAAAGAGATCGATAAATCAAGAAGACATAAACCTAGGAAACATAGGAGCACCTACATACATAAAACAACTATTGAATGACGTAAAAGGAAAGAACAATAGTAATACACTCATAGTAGGAGACTTTGACACACCATTGACACAGCTGACATCTTCCCGGCAAAGAATCAACAAGGAAACAATGGGCCTAAAAGACACACTAGAACAGATGGATTTAATAGATATTTTCAGAGTATTTTCACCCAAAGCAGCAAAATATACATTCTTCTCAAGTGCACATGGAACAGTTTTCCGGGACAGACCACATATTAAAACACAAATCAAGTCTCAATAAATTTAAGAAGATTGAAATGGCATCAACTGTCTTTTCTGATCACCATGTATGAAACTATATATCAACTACAAGAAATAACACTGGAGAAAACACAACATATGGACTCTAAAACATGCTACTAAATGATGAATGGATTATTAAAGAGATCAAGAAATAGGTCAAAAGATACCTAAAGACAAATAAAAATAAAAACAAAATGACTCAAAATTTATGGGATAAGCGAAAGCAGACCTAAGAGGAAAATTCATAGCAATACAGGGCTACCTCAAGAAATAAAAAAAAAGCTCAAATAAACAATCTAACCTTACACTTAAAAGAACTAGAAAAGAACAGCTAACAAAGCCCAAAGTGTTTAGAAGGAAGGAAATAATAAAGATCAGAGCAGAAATAAATGAAATAGAATCTACCAAACAATACAAAGATTAATGAAACCAAGAGCTGGTTCTTTGAAAGCATAAATAAAATTGACAGACCCTTAGCCAGATTCTTCAAGGAAAAAAGAGAGATGACTCAAATTAATGAAATCAGGAATGAAAGAGAGAGAAATAACAACCAACTCCATAAAAATACAATGGATCGTAAGAAAATACACGAGCAATTATATGCCAACAAATTGGACAATCTGGAAGAAATGAACACATTCCTAGAAACATGCACCTCCCAAGACTGAGTCAAGAAGAAACAGAAAATCTGAATTGACCGATTACCACCAATGAAATAGTATCAGTAATCAAAAACTTCTCAAAAAGCTAAAGTTCTGAACCAGAAGGCTTCATAGATGAATTTTACCAAACATTCAAAGAATTATCATCGATTCTCAAACTATTTTAAAATATTCAAGAAGAAGGAAGTCTCCCTAAATCCTTTCATGAGAACACCATTACTTTTGATTCCAAAACCAGACAAAATATTACAAAGAATGAAAACTATAGGCCGATATCTCTTATGAACATTAATACAAAATTCTCATAAAATTTTAGCAAACTGAATTCAGTATTATATTAAAAGTATCATACACCATGATCAAGTTGGATTTATTCTTGGGATGCAAGGTTGGTACTATATCCACAAAGCAAATAATGTAATACACCACATTAACAAATCGAAAGATAAAAACCATATGATCATATATAGATGCAGAAAACGCAGTCAACAAAACCCCGCATCCATTATGATAAAAACTTTCAGCAAAGTGGGAATAGAGGGAACATACTGCAACATAATAAAGGCCATATATGACAAATGTACAGTTAACATCATACTCAATGAGGAAAGGCTAAAAGCATTTTCTTTAAGATCAGGAACAAGACAAAGATGCCCACTTTCACCACTCCTCTTCAACATTGTATTGTAAGTTTTAGCCACAACAATAAGACAAGAAAGAAAAATAAAAGGTATCTGAATTGGAAAGGAAGAAGTAAAACTTTCGTTATTTGCTAATGACATGATACTATATATAGAGAACCCTAAAGATTCCACACAAAAACTGTTAGAACTGATCAATCAATTCAGTCAAGCAGCAGGGTACAAATAAATATTCAGAAGTCAGTGGTATTTTTATACACCAACGATGAACTTTCAAAAAGAGAAATTAAAAAAAAAAAAACAATCCCATTTACAACTGTGTCCCAAACTACTAGATACCTGGGAATTGAATTAACCAGGAAGATAAAAGACCTGTTTTCAGAAAAATTATAAGTCATTGAAAAAAAAATTGAAGAAGGTATAAATAAATGGAGGCATATACTGTGTTCATGGTTAGGAAGAATTAACGTCATTAAAATGGCCATACTATCCAAAGGAAACTATAGATTCAATGCAATCCTTATCAAAATACCAATGGTATTTTCAGCGAGCTAATCCTAAAATTTATATGGAGCCATAGAAAACACCGAATAGCCACAGCAATCTTGATAAAAAAAAAAAAAAAAAAAAAAAAAAAAAAAAAAAAACAAAGTTGGAGGTATCACACTACCTAATATCAAACTATATGACAAGGCTACGATAATCAAAACAGCATGATACTGGCATAAAAACAGATCATTGATCAATGGAACAGAATAGGGAGCCCAGAATTAAATCTGCATCTATACACTCACTTAATAATATGATAAAAGAAGTAAAAATAGACCATGGGGTAAAGACAGTCTCTTCAATAAATTGTGTTGGGAAAATTGGACAGTTATATGCAAAAAAAAAAAAAATCTAAAAAAAAGAATCTAGACCACCTTCTTACACCATATACAAGAATAAACTCAAAATGAATTAAAGATTTAGATGTAAGACCCAAAACCATAAAACCTCTAGAAGAAAACATAAGCAGTAAACTCTCTGATAGTAACAGGAGTTTATTTTCAGATATATCTCCTTAGAAAGGGAAACAAAATAAAAAATGAACAAATGGACTATATCAAACTAAAAAGTTTTTGTACAGCAAAGGAAACCATCAAGAAAACAACAACAACAAAAATACTGTTTAGGAGAAGATATTCGCTATTGATACATCTGATAAGGGGTTAATATCCAAAATATATGAAGAACTCATGCAACTCAACAACAACAAAAAACAATCCAATTAAAAAATGAGCAGAAGACCTGAACACATACTTCTCCAGAGGAAATACACACGGCCAATAGACATATGAAAAAATGCTCAAGGTAGCTAAACATCACAGAAATGCAAATTAAAACCATAATTAGATATCACTTCACATCTGTCAGAATGGCTATCATCAATAAACCAAAAAACAACCAGTGTTGGTGAGGATGCAGAGAGAAAAGAACCCTCATACATTATTGAGATTGCAAATTGGTACAGTCACTATGGAAAATAGTCTGGAGGTTTCTCAAAAAATTTTAAAAGGATATACCTTTTGACCCAGCAATTGCATTTCTGGGTATTTATGCAAAGAACACCAAAACAATGGCAGCACAATTTACAGTAGCCAAGATATGGAAAAAAAAACAAAACTAAATGCCCATCAACAGGTGATTGGATAAATAAATTATGGTTCATATATGCAATGTAATATTACTCGGTCATTAAAACAATGAAATCCTACCATTTGCAATGATATGGATGTACCTAGAGGTTATAATGCTGAGTGAAATAAGTCAAACAAAGATAAATACCATGATTTCATTTATATGCAGAATCTAAGGAATGAAAAGAATAATAATAGTTGTTAGGTAGTCATGGAGATGGGGAACACGGAATAGGGAATGTAGTTAGCAATAATATGTTGGCTATGGGGAGGGTTAGGGGAAGGAGGGAACAATCGGGGATTGGATTATGAACTATATAGATGTCTAACCAATGTGCTGTATATTTGAAACTAATTTAAACAAATTTTTTTTTTAAGCAAGGGTGATAGTAAAGGAAAAAGGATAATGATACGTTGATCAATGGAACAGAGTAGAGAGCCCAGAAATAAACCCACGCCTATACTTACTTAATATATGGCAAAAAAGGCAAGAATATACAATAGGGTAAAGACAGTCTCTTCAATAAATGGTGTTGGGAAAATTAGACAGATACATGCAAAAAAGTGAAATTGGACCATCTTCTTACACCATATACAAGAATATATTCAAAATGGATTAAAAACTTAAATGTAAGACCTGAAACCATAAAACTTCTAGAAGAAAACATAGGCAGTAATCTTTCTGATATTGTTACTAGTGATTTCTTTTCAGACATATCTCCTTGAGTATGAGAAACAAAAGAAAAAAAAATATGTCAGTGAATTCTTCGATACTCTTTTCTTCGAGATGCGCAACCTAATTCTCTCCCTTTCATGTGTTCTGGACCTAGCGAGTCACTTCTTATTAATAGAATAAAATAGAATTGATGATATTGCATTTCAGAGACAACTGATAAAAGGCACAGCATTTTTTTCTTCCTTTTTATCTCAGAGTACTAGCTCAGGGGGAATTTAGCTGTCATGTTTTGAGAAGATATTCACATGGAAAGTATTTTAGTCAGTTTAAGATGCTATAAAAAAAATCAGATTGCACAACATAAATTTATTTCTCACAGTTTTGGAGGCTGGGTAGTCATATCCTCACATGATGGGGCTGTAGGGGTAGGGGGGAACGATTGCTTGCATTATTTTCTTTCTTCTTATAAGTACACTAATTCCATCATGAGGGCTGTACCCTCATGACCCAGTTATCACCCAAAGTCCCTAATCTCCAAATACTATCACTTTAGAGATTAAGGCTTTAACATATGAATTCAGAATGATAAAAACATGTAGCTCATAACAGAGGAACTGATGCCTCTGGCCAATAATCTCCAAGGAACTGTGGCATCCTGACAGCAGCCATATGAATGAGTAAAGCATCTTAGAAGTGAATCCTCCAGCCCCAGTCAGGCTTTCAGATGATTAGCACTGGCTGAGAGCTTGATTATAACCTCATGAGAGACTCTGAACTCAAACGACCCAGGTAAACTGGTATCATATTCTCGACCCTCAACAACCATATGAAATAATAAATGTTTGTTGTTTTAAGCTGCTAAATTTTGAGTGATTTTGGCAATAATAGATTACTAGATATAATATGGATATAATAATTATAATTTTATATCTATAATAAAATAGATATACATTTTGTTTTAAGCATAATTAGTCAATTTTGCTTTCTTGAAACATTAAATTGGTTTCTATAAATCACACTCATAGTTTTCTTCTCCTTCTCTGGCTACTTTTTTTTTTCAGATATATTTACTATCCTGTTGCTGATTCATATATATTTGAATTTGAGCTCATCTGGGTTCCACTGGTTCTTCATTTATTTTCTGTCAACACTCACACCCTAGGTGAGTGAAGATTACTCTCAAATTTATGTATCAGCCCATACTCCTTCCTTGAACTATAGACCCATGTGTCTCCTTGACATTTGGGTATCTCGCAGAATGGAGGCGTTTTAGCAACTTTTGCTGTTTTCCCAAATTTGCTCTTTCTTCATTTTCTCCTGCCTCAGGAAATAATACTTCTTACCTACCCAATTGCTCAAGGAATAAAGTGTCATATTTGACACTATTCTCATCTCTCACATTTATTTTATCACCAAGTTATACTGATTCTATCTTCAGAATATATCTTGAATACTTGTTGCACTCCCTGCTGTCACTTAAGCCCAAGTCACTATCATTTCTTGTCTCAATTTCTACAAGAATCTTCCAGCTAGTCTCTCTTTCACTACAGGATATTTTTACACATAAGTCCAAGTGACCATATTATTTTATTTTTTAACTGCAAATGAAATACCATTATTAAACTTAATAAACATCACTTATTTAATATACTCAAATATCTAATTAGTGTTCAAACAGTAATTCCATGATATCATCAAATATTCAGCCTATATCTAAATTTCCCTGATTATTTCATTTTTATTATGGTTTGTAGACATCCATATCCGAATATGACCCATGCATTGCATTGTGATTAATTGATATGTCTTATAATATTTTTTAATCTATAAGTTTTCTATTTAATATGTAGGTATGAAATTTTTATTTATTTATTTTTTCATAATTTAGTTTCCGAAATGACTGGCAAATTTGTATTATAGTGTTTAATAGTCTGGATTTTGCTGACTTCTTGTTCAGACACTTCAAACTGCTTTTACCTTTTGTACATCTTGTAACTTTTTGTTGAAAGGTGGACATGATATAGTAGGTAAAAGAAACTACAGTAAATAGGCCATTAGTGATGTAGTAATAAGGTATAGGAGGAAGGAAAGCATTCTATAGTCTTAATAATTAGCTCTCAGCCTTTTGGTGAGCCTGCACCCCTGGACTGTGAACTCATTAGAGCTTCTACCTTTTTGCACCCGTAGGTGGGGAAAGATGACTAGAGGCAGCTGGAGATGGGCATTTCCCTTCTCCTATGCGGAAGGCTTGAGCCAGCTGGGGTTGAATGTTTTCTTTCCATCCAGGTAGGTTAGGCTCTTGTTAAAAATAACAGAATACTCTTGTGTATTTAAAAATGATTTTTAAAAATCTTTCCCTGCTAGAAGCAGGAGGGAAACTTTTCTCCCTGATATTCTCTGTGAGGACCTTGTAAAATTCCTAGGTAAAACTCATGAAAGTGTAGGAGCTCCCTGTAATTGGTTTTATTAAACTCACAGTGAATTTAAAAAATTATGATTTATACATGGAATCATGGAATCAAGTAATATTGAAGAAAGCCATATTTACACACAAACCCTGGGATAATGTCTGTGTGACTATTTCCTGCCCAGAGGAACCCGCTGGTCCTAGACTTTCAGACCTCAAAGAGAGGGAAATCTCTGAGAGCTATTGTTGCTTTGAGAAAAGAGGTTCTCAAAATGATGAGCTACTGTGTTTAAGAAAATGTTTTGATCTGAATTGAAGCTGCAAATTAATGGGAAACATATGAGTTAGATTTTGTTATTTCTAATATCATTGTCCATATCTGTAGCCACTTACTTTAACAAGTTTAAAAAATTATACATAGTTTGTAAAAGTGCAGTAAATAAGTATAAGTAGCTGTATATTCTGACCAGTTAATAATGCTTTTAAGTATTTCCTAAAGAAAGTAGGTACTAAATGAATTGGTGGAATGGAGTGACTTGCAATAGACCGAGACTGACATATTATAAATTGGTAGACGAGGGCATAATTAAAAATCAGAAATGAACTATAACTATATTATATTAATAATACATGATACTAGTAATGAATAGTGTTAAATACAATTAAGATGAAAAACTATAACATTTATTAAGTAGAATAATGCAATAATGCTATTATTGTATTAGAAGACTTGATCACTGTGCCCAATAATGAAGCTGTTGATGAGTTCAGTGGGAATAATTACTTATAATAATGTAGGTGAATTTCCTGAAAATAATATACAAGCAAAAATATCTTGCAAATGCTTGTACAAAGATTATGTAATTTAGAAAACAAATCATATTGTCGTTCATGTGTTTTATGACAATCTAAATAAAAATTGAATAGTATTTATTAATTTATTTGCTAAATTCTAAGCATTAGTAATGCAGCATAGTGAATACTATGATGTTAAAAAAAAGATATACTTGTCTATATTCCTAGAAATAGAGAAAGTAGTTCCTCTTACTTTTCAAGTCTCACTTAAAACAATTATATAAACATAAGTCAAATAATAAGGTAGTTGCTAGTAGGCATTTTATATTAATAAACTAAGATTTCCCTTATTACATTTGTAGGCTATATTTATCTACTAACAAGATTCAAAATTTTTAACGAGGAAAATCGGCCATGCTCTTGATAGAGGAATTACACAGCTTGTATTTGATGGAAGAATAGTTCTGGCATTATAAAGGAGTTGAAGGTCAGTCCTAGGCTAAGTAAAGTAGGAAGAATAAATCAATAATACTCAAATTTGAATGATCAAAAATATTTTATTAAATCCAAGACATACAGCATAATTCATATTAGATTTGATCGTAACTTATTTTGACATACAAATTATATTGTTTAATGAATAAAATCCACGGATGGATGGAAATCTCTGTTGAACGCTTCAGAATCCTCATACCATTCCAGATATAGATTGTGACAGAAAATATAGGCAAAAAAGTAAAAACCTCTCTATTCATTATTTGCTGTACTTATTTTGATTCCTCCATTAAATGGACATTTTCCAATATCACTAGGAAGTATTTAGGAATCAAAGTTATTGTTTATTTCAACTGAGTGTTTAAAACCAAACCATGAGTGAACTTAAGGTTATAAATTGGTGCTATTTTAACTTACTTTTAATATTAAATGATATCCTAATGATGATATATTATAACCTAGATCTTTCATTATCAGGTTGTTAAAAAAATATAAATATATTTTTAAACAGAAAAACAGCAAAATGTGCAGTCCTGATTCAAGAAAGATATACTCTCAGAGGTGGATTGTAGAAGTACTTTGTAAATGGAGATTTTTTTTTAAATGGAATATTAGCAAACATGCTCTCATAGAATTGAGTCAATGAGAAGCATGCAGATAACTGTTTTATGTTCTTACTAGCTTTATTTTCTTCAGCTGGTTGTAAATTTAAATAGCTTTGTATGTATTATCACAAATACATTAAAATATATTTTCCTATACAATCTACCTTAATGTTATTAAAAATGAAAGTTTTTATTTGAAAGCATTGAAGACAATATAAATAATATCAATAGTTTGTAAATTGAGGTGAATATTGTTTTTATCTTGCGTTTCAGAACCCTTTGACAATTTTTTTCGTTATGATGGCTTTTGTTTATTTTCTGGCTTTTATTAATTATGTGTTCTCAATTTTAATATCCATTCACTGAGAGTCTTTATATTCTAAGCTTCTATTTCTTATCTGATCACAATTTAGTTTCCTTGGGAAATTACATCAATGATTTAATTTTTAAAAATTGAATTTAAAGTCACTTTCTATTAAAAATTTATAAAATTGCTGTTACTATCTACATTTAAAAAATGTAAATTATAAAACATTTTTATTGTTTTAAAGGCAATCTTCATTTCAGACGTTGATGAACTATTCTGGGAGAAATGCTTCCGAAGAGGAAGTAAATGTCAAAGTGAGTTAAAATAAACACTAGGATATTAAAATAAGAAGAAAAATTTAAGTATGGGCTGTGAGTCTCAGTATTTCATACATTAAAGCTATGTTTTTTATTCTCAACATGCTTGATTTTAAAAACTGCTAAATTGTCAAATTATACTTTTTAGAAAAAATACTGTATTTTATTGTATCTTACCACTGTATCTGGAACATATTCTAAATATAACAATCTTCACAAAATACAAATACTCTAAACACTGATAAAAATGCCTGAAACAACATATTCTTTATATATTTGTTTCTTCATGACACTTTACATTTTTTTTTACCTGAGAAGCATAATGCTTAATTTATTTAATTCTACCTAAATTTTAATTGAGTTATGTAATAGGGTTAATATTACATATAAACATTCTTCCACAAAATGATAGAGAACCATATTATTTCATTTAGCCAAATGTTATAAAAATTTATAATGAAATTTGATGTGCTATATTCAAAAAATCAATTAGAAACATTAAAAAGCAGTACTCACAGAAATCTTTAGTTTGTCTTGGCTGTAACGGTGCTTAGTACTTTTGCTGAATCTGCTGTTGCAATAAATTAGTTACCAATTTTATATAAATATTATGTATATATAAAATATAAATGTATATAATTTATATAAGTATGCACATATCTTACAAATTCCTAAAAGGGATTTATGAGTAAATTACCCACACTCTGGTTATAATCATTATAACCAAATAAACCAAGGCATGATGAAAAACAAACAAGATTATCATTTATGAGCAATATTGCTTAGAGTATATTTGTTGCTTTGAGTAGAAAACAAATACTTCTGTAACTAAAAGTTGCTTCAGAAATTAAATATAGACTTTAAAATATATCTACTTTGTTTTAGTGGCACATTTATAAAATGCATTCCAGAGATTCATATAATAAAAAAGATTGTTGTCTAAGTTAATTTCTAAAGAAAATGAAGTTATCTGTTTTAATTTTAAAGAGCAAATAAATACAAATATCATTTTGCTCCTTTTTTTATATCATTGAGATCTCAGAATCTATTATTAAATAAATATGTAGTGTAGTTAATGAAGATCAGTAATTATTCTCATGAGTCCTTATTCACTTGCTAGCTTTGA
Organism: Eonycteris spelaea; assembly: GCA_003508835.1. NCBI lineage: Eukaryota > Metazoa > Chordata > Mammalia > Chiroptera > Pteropodidae > Eonycteris > Eonycteris spelaea. The sequence continues at coordinate 117,647 of PUFA01000642.1, read as the reverse complement.
TGATGATTTTGAACATTATATAATTTAAATTATTTTGCTTATTATTCAGATAATATTTACTTTATATGAATAAAGAATATTGACAGTGAAATATAAGGTAATCAGAAAAAAAATGATAATTCATGTAATTTAAGATGGCCTTCCTCTGATCCAAAAATTCATTAATTTGGTCAAAATCATACATGAAATATTAAGATACCTCTGGCAATTCAAAATTAATACAAAAAGATGAAACTATATTAGAAAAGAAAGTTATATTTTTTCTCACTACTTATTACATTGAATTAAAAATGACTCCCATGCATAACATGATAATTAAATAGAATAAAACCTACTCTTGTAATCATATAATCTTATAATTAGATAATAAAATGATTTTATAAAAATAAATTAATTAGTTCATTTAAAATGTCAAGTGCATAAATACTAAATATCAAATCATAAAAATGGTATATATTTTTGATGCATAACACAGAATTAATTTTTGTTTTTTCCTTAATATAATTCAGTTCCAAACACAAACATGACTTTACTATTTAAAAAAAAATTATATTTATACTTACATAATTAATACAAATTAAAACAATGTGTATGATGGATATTGTGAATTAGTTCTCTCATCATGCATTTCAACCGCCTTCTAATATGCCTCATTTTACTACAGATACTGGAAAGTTGAAAATTACATTTTCTATACTTCTTACAGAACAGATGTGATTTTATTCCTTCATTTTGATGCACTCACATGAGTTTTAATTTGAAAGTGAGTTTAGTGGAGAAAATGATGCAAATTTTAAGGTATCTATTGGCTAATGATAGTTGTAGAATAGGCAGCATGCACCATTTGTCATAAACTTTCTTATTCAGCAACAGTGGAAGCCTAAATGAGATAGAAGTTTATGTCTCTCTTATGAAAAAGAAGAGTGAAGTTAGGCAGTTCAAGGGTTAGGTATCTTCAGAAAGTCATCAAGCACACAGATTTCTAGCTTGCTGCTTGCTGACTCATTCTTGTCAGGTAGCTTCCACCTAATGATCCAAAAGCTTTACCCAGCATATATGCATTCAGCCAGCAGGCACCTCTTCTTTATACAGAGGGGTCTAATTTCATTCTTTTGCATGCAGATATTCACTTTTTCCCAACACTATTTGTTGTAGAGATTATCTTTCCCTTGTTGTGTGTTCTTGGCACCCTTGCAAAATACAATTGACCCTATATGGGAGGGTTTATTTCTGTGCTTTCTATTCTGTTCCATTGGTCTATTTGTTAATTTTTTGTATGACAGTGCCATACTTGTTAAATTACGTTAGCTTTGTAATATATTTTGAAACCAAGACATGTAACGCCTCCAGCTTTATTCTTCTTTCTGAAGAATAAATTGGCTTATCTTGTGGCTTTTGTGGTCACATATGAGTTTTAGCATTGATCTTTCTAGTTCTGTAAAAAGTGCCATTGGAATATTGATGAAGATAGCTTTGGATCTGTATATCACTTTTGAGATTATGAATATTTTTAACAATATTAAGTCTCCCAAGCCATGAACATGGAATGTCTTTCCATTTTAATTCGGTCTTCCTACTTTCCAGGGGATATTGAAGATGTAATTCTAGGGAAAACGGGTCCTTCGAAGTGACACAAATCTTACTTGAATCCAAGCTCTACAAATTACTATTCATAGGCGCTTCTTCAATTACTTCTCTTAGCCTCAGTTCTTCTACTTGTAAAATAAAAAATAATAACTAAAAAGGATTTTGAGGGGATAATTAAGATAATGCATACAGAATACCTAATATAGTGCTTGGCATGTGGTAGGAACTAGATAAATGGAAATTACTACTACTACTACTACTACTACTACTACTACTACTACTACTAATAATAATAATAATAATAAAGGTGAGATATACATAACTACTGATGATTTCTATGAAAAGGGTAGAAATATTAATAATTCCTTTGTGATTTCTTTTAAAGCGTACTTTTCAGCATCAGTCGAAAATGTAATTCTAAGCAAATAGGAGAGTAGCACCTAGTGTATAGATCAGATAATCTTCTACTCTGCTGCTTTATTTTTTCTTAAATTCATGTAGACTCTTGATTACAGATCATCCATATATTTTTCAGCATCAGCAAAAATTTATGGTACAGTATATTTTAGAAGTAATATGTCATTACTAAAACTTCTGGTTAGTTGATTTTGACACTTATGTTAAAATGAGTACCTGTACCTATCAATGCAATTCACTTTAAAAGGGAAGGTCAGCATGCTTATTAAGGATTAAAAGAGGAAAATTAAAGAACATTGGTATTTGATACTTCCAAATAGCATATACCAAGCTAAAGACAATGTGTTTTTATTGTCTTTAACATTAAATTTAATTCACAATGTTAGAAAAAAACCCCCACATTTTTTGCCATGATCCTTCATGCCTATACAATTGGTGGAGAACAAATAACCTAGATACAAATAACCTAGATATATGATGCTTAGATATTTTGGAATTACACTTTGCCTTTAAATTATAAAGCTTCTTTTTGTTGTTGTTTTCCCCCAGAAAGCATATGCTCTCCTGTGATTTATGCAAAAAAATAAATAAATATCTATTAAGAAACTGTCACTATCATTTTCTTGATGTTATTTTTTGTTAGTATAACATTCTGAAGGAGTCCAACACTGAATAAAGAGTAGCCTAATAAGTTGCTTGATTGACTCCCTTTATTCCTTGATGATCACTACATCATCCTTGCCCATCTGCAGAGCTTTGATCCTAGGCCATCTATTCTAGCAAGTAGATAATTTCCAACTTTGAAGTTCTAAAATGATTTGGAGATTTACGTACCTAACAAACTGCACTTGCAAGTCTGAGTTGTTTAAAGCCTAAATCATCCCAGAATGATCAAAACCAATTAGATACTCTATTATTTGTCTTAAGGCCTGGAGTTAACTTGTCTTGAGTCAGGTCAGAACTGCCACTACCAGATAGCATTTCAAATACCTAATATACAGCACAGACTGTTGATTACTAATTTTTTCATTCATTCTTTTGTTTACCTCACCATTCCATTGATCACATAAAGAATGTTATACAAATAATAAAATTAACATTGTCTGTATTTAATTTAATTGATAACGGGATTGCAAATAGGTGTATAGTGAAAAGACTATTTAAATCACAGTAATGTCATGCTTTCTAATTCTACTATTATCAGTAGTTGACCTAAGGAAGTAAAAGTATACCTGAGAATAAATCCAGCAGGATTTTGACTTTTGACTTGTATAACTTAAATGAATTGCCTTGCCACTAATTTAATCATACATTATTTTGAAAGTACTATGCCTGCTGTCTTTTAAGTAAAAATAAAGCCAATAGTGATACATTAATGGAGTTTAGAAAAAATATATAATCACATTTAATTTCTAATTATGGGATTCTAAGAAAAAGATAAATTCAATTTTGGTCTTAAAAATCATTAGATTTTTTTCCCCCTAATTTTACTTGTCTTACTGATTTCAAATAGAGTTAAAATGAAAGTAAAAATATTTTCTTTACTTTTAAGGGAACGGACATGGAAACTTTTTATGAAGTAAGGATTCATACATGCAAATAAATACAAGTAAATGTTCGTTATGCTAAGCATGTATAAAATTGTGTTTATTAAATGCAGTGGTTACAACTAGGACATAGAGTCATTACCTGGTATGCCAACTTGATGAGTAAGAACTGTGGTTCTACTTGTTTTCATGAAATGATCATTAATCCTGTTCTAAGAAATGTTGTGAGGAATTATTCCCATGAAATGCTAGGTTGAAAATCAAGTTCTAAAATCCTTTAGAAAACTAAATTAAAGATAATTGGAGTTATTAGATCCTCTGTAAAAGTGTAACATGAAAAAATGTAAAATAGAATAGTGGTTTTAGGTTAAAATAAACTTGAACAAACTTCACCTTTGAAAAATCTGTTCTGAACTACGATCTTCTATTTTATTACAAGTTCAATAACTTCATACCCTTGCCTGAGAGCCTTATTATTTAGTTATCATTTTCACTATTGTAAATTAATTTTCAAATAATTTAATTGTAAGTGATATGGTCATGTAATATTTATACCTCGATCAAAGTCACATACAATGTGAAATTTTTCTCAACTCTAAAAATGTCCTTGAGATCCATGACACAGACAGTCTTTATCAGTGAAATTATATATTATAAACTAATTTCTCTGAAAGAACATAGTGTCTGAAAAATATATATACAGAAAGCATATATACATAAAAGTATACTGAACTTAGAGAAAAAGCTTGCTCAAAATTTTGAATCTTTTTCAAAATTTATGAACTTAGACCGATATTAAATATTTACTTGAATATTTACATGAACGGCAAGTTCATGTCTGTTTCAGGAGTTTGCATAGCTATAAATCGAATCATTTAAAATGCTTGCTATGTTGAATTTCTTAATATCCCCAGTTATTACATCAAATTAAAGTACCCAAAGAAAAAAAAGAGTTCATCTTTATAACAGAAAAATAATTGTTTTTGATGTTTAACACAAAGGATTCACCTTTCTTTGATTTTATTTTTTATTGATTTTATTTTTTTTAATTTATTTATTTTTATGGTGATATTGGTTAATGAAATCCAATAAGTTTCAGCTGTACACTTTAACAGTAAGGCATACACACACACACACACACACACACACACATATTTACACTTTGTGTTCACCTCCCATAGTTAGATTTCTTTCTGTCACCACATATTTGACTCCCCTTTACCCCATTTACCTCTCCCTTTCCCCTCTTCCCTACCCTCTGGTAACCACTAGTCTATTATTCATGTCCATAAGGCTCTGTTTGTTTGTCCTGTTCATTTGTTGCTTTTAGGTTTATAACCCACAGTTAAGAGATATCATGCGATTTGCAACTTTTTCTGTCTGGCTTATTTCACTTAGCATGATTATCTCGAGGTTCATCTATGTTGTTGCAAACGGCAGTATTTCCTCTATTCTTATGACTCCATTGTATATATGTACCACTGCTTCTTTGTCCAATCATCTATCGTAGGACATCTCGGCTGCTTCCATGTCCTGGACACTGTGAATAATGCTGCTATGAACATCTTCTCTGATATGCGTTTTCAAGTCTTTGGGGTAAATACCCAGTAGAGGGATTGCTGGATCATATGGTAGATCAATTCTTAGTTTTTTGAGGAACCTCCATACTGTTTTCCATAATGGCTGCACCAATTTGTCTTTGATTTTAAAATAATATTCTGACATTTTATTTCATCTGCTATTTTATTGTTTATTTACAGGGTGCATAGTAGGTTGCTATCATCAATAATACCAGAGGCTAATGAATGTAGGGGTGAATTCTAATGTTCGATGAATTTATGCACATTTTCTAGCTTCAGTGAGAGCTATACGGTATCAACTGAGACCAAATTTATTGAATCCAACTAGAAGGATGAGATGAGAAATATTTTTCTTTACAAAAATCTGTATTATAGAACCTAATTAAGATGATCTAACATTTCAGATGTTGGGGTTTAAAACTGCAGACTCTAAGATGATGTGTTTGTTGAAGAAGCCACTTTTATAGTTCAATGGAGGGAAAAAAATTAAATGAAGTTTATTAAAGTGAATTTGATAGTCGATATAAAAATTACTGGGAGAGTAATTGGAAAACTGAATCCTTACCGAAACTCACTATAAAGAGAGAAAAATTTGGCATGCATGAAATGAGATGCTACTTTACTCATAATTTATCACTCAAAGTGAGTCTGTTTCAGTCCATTTAATTTCACTTTATTGGTTCTTCCCCTTTCTCTTTTGCACTCTAATGTTGAAGCCACAGGCATGCTCACTTTTTGCTCTATTCCTCGCCTCTCCTTTTAGTTACCTGCATACTGAATAACTCCACTATTATCATCACTTTTTATAAAGTTAAAAAGTTTGTTTCCTGATTATAAAAGTTAGACATATTCATTTTACAGCAAAAGGCAAAAAAAAAAAGTTATTGTCTGTCATTGAATTCCAAAGAGAGAGAACCATTGTTAATATATATATAATATTTATTTTATTACTATATTATATATTAATATATATTATATATTATATATATTATAATATTATATTATATATAATTTATTATTATATTATATATAATATATATATTTTTTTCCTTCTAGTAATTTTTGATGCATGTATATTTACAAACTTGAGCTTATACTGTGTATATAGTCTCAAGTCCTGATGACTTCATTTCACATTATATTATAAACATTAACTATCTCATAATTAAAAAAAATATATATATATTTTTAATTTCAGCATTCTAGTCTGTTGTATCAATACATTTAAATCTATTTTACCTGTTATCTATTTAAATTGTTTCCTTTCTTGTGTTATTAAAAATAACATTGCAGTGAACAGCAATGAACACAATTCTTTGTACACATCTGATTATTTACCTAAAAACAGATTCTTAGAAAGAGATTACTAGCTAAAAGTTTTTTTTAAGGCTCTTCATATTTTGCTTGATTACTGTCTAGAAAAGGGGTAACAGCTTTCATACTCTTTAGCAAAATTTGAGGCTTCCATTACCTTTTTAATAAAAGTAATTTAGTTCTTGATGTTGGGTTGAACTTAATACATAGCAGAATAATATTAATGCTAGTTTTGAGGAGTTACATGAAATATCCTTCTTTCTTACCTTACATCAGATTAATACTCCTGCTCTAGTTTTCAGAAGGAAACAGGAAACCTTTGGGCCATTAAGGAGAATATTCTCTCTTGCATGCACTTATTTGAGGAGGAGCTAAATTCAGAAACTCTTATGTGAATCTGTGGGAAGATTTCCAAATCTACATGTTTTTGCTTGTCACAGTTTTTAATTTCATGACACTAATCTGAATTATCGCTATTTCTTTAATGTGTGGTTCACTTTTTGTCTTTTCAAATCTAATCTTCCTTTACGAATACTTGACCTTTCGTAGCCTGGTCATAGCACTTAATTATAGGTGATTTAGTATGTGTGTTGCTTTTATGTTTACATTTCCCATCAAGATTAGAAAATCACTGCAGAGCAGAAGGCATATTTATATTTTTGTATGTTGTGCGGAATGCAAAAAGTCAACCTAAAATGTTAGTTAAGGCCAATTTCAAGTAAGCTTATGACTTACATTTAAAGTAAGAAAAGTAGACATGTATACAAAGTACAACTATATATGCCAGTTTCCAAATTTTATTCTGGAAATTTTGATAAATGTTTCTCTGACAAGAGAGTTATCCACAACTTGAGAAATACTCATGTTTCATGGATCAGGGTTTGGGAAATGCTGATACCTACTATTTCCTATAAAATAACCCTGAATACTGATTACTAGCAGTCTATTTTCTTACTGGCTTTCTATTTTATGTTGAAATAATTGTAAGACGCTCAGTGCTAATTCATACTTCCTTATTTCATCATAGATTTAGAGATGCAAAAATAACTAAATACTTTATGTTTTTAAATATATGAGGATAATTTGTTAGCTGAGCTAAGAGAAATTAGGAGAAAAACCCAGATCATGCACCCAGGAATAAATTTTGAAACTATTAACTCATTCATGATAAAAATGTTTACTCTTTTTTGATGTAAGATAATCCACATAATTTTATGCCTTTTCAACTGTTCCTTTTCAGTAATGTTAAGTGGGGATGGCTACATTACATAAATTTCATGAGATTTTACAAATGAAAATATACACTAATATAAAGGCATTATTTTTTAGTATGAAAAGTCTATTTAGTACCAAAATTTAGTGCCTTTTAGGTCTTTTAAACATATGTACAGAGAAGCTTTGGATGAATTTCCCTTCAGGACACACATTTCCAGATTTCATTAAATCTCTATATTCTTCTTTTTGATAAAATAGCATCCTTGGGTCTTCTTCATCATTCGGTCTAGTAGACTAATAGTAATAATAACAACAGTTAAAATTAATTGAGTCCTTAATATTTACCCAGAACTATTTTAATCACTTGCATGTATTAACATATATAGTCCTCAAAACAACCTCATAGCTTTACACTATGATTATCTCAATTTAATGGGGGAAAAAATACACAAAGAGGATATTCGGCCAAGATTAAACAACTAATAACTGGCAAAGCTAGGATTCCAATGCAGCTAGTTTGAGTTTAGAATCTATATTTTTTACCTACTAGGACTATAGAACCTACCAGTAATTTTTTAAATTAATTAATTTAATTTTTTATAGTGACATTGGTTAATGAAATCCAGAAAGTTTCAGCTAAACACTTTCAGAGTAAGGCATATATATATTTAGACTGTGTGTTCGCCTCCCATAGTTAGACTTCATTCTGTCACTACATATTTGACCCCCTCTAACCTGTGTACCTCCCTCTTCCCCCACCCCTTATCCTCTGCTAACCACTAGGCTATTGTCCATGTCCATGAGTCTCTGTTTGCCCTGTTCATTTGTTGCTTTTATGTTTATAGCTGACATATAAGTTATGTCATGTGCGGTTCAACTTTTTCTGTCTGGATTGTTTCACTTAGCATGATTGTCTAGAGGTTCATCCATGTTGTCACAAATGGCAGTATTTCATCTTTTCTTATGACTGAGTAATATTCCATTGTGTATGTGTGTGTGTGTGTGTGTGTGTTATAATCACCACTGCTTTACTCAGTCATCTGTCATGGAAATCTTGGTTGCATCCATGTCCTGGCAACTATAAATAATGCTGCTATGAACATCTTTTTGGATATGAGTTTTAAAGACTTTGGGGTAAATACCCAGTAGAAGGATTGCTGTATCATATGGTAGATCAATTCCTAGTTTTTTGAGGAAATTCCATATTGTTTTCCATAGTTGCTGCACCCACCAGCAGTGTATGAGGGTTCCTGTTCTCCGCTTCCTTCCAACATTTGTTATTATTTGTATTGTTGATTACAGATATGTTAACAGGTGTGAGATGGCATCTCATAGTGGTTTTGATTTGCATTTCCTAATAGCTAACAATGTTGAACATCTTTTCATGTATTTGTTGGCCAATTGTATGTCCTCAAGTGAGAAGTGTCTGTTCAGGTCCTCTGCCCTTTTATTGATTTGTTTGTGTTTGTTTTGTTGTTGTTATTGAGCTGTATGAGTTCTTTGCATATTTTGGATATTAGGCTCTTATTGAATGCGTTGCTTGTAAATATATTTTCCTATTCAGATGGCTGTCTTTTTACCTTGTTAATGGTTACTTATGCTGTGCAGAATGGTGTTTAATGGACTATTAATGGACTATTTCTCTGCCTGGGCATTAATGGAAGTGTATTCTATTTTATTTCCAGAAATATTTATTATATAAAGGTCTCTCTTGAACCTGTTGCAAGGAATGCAGTTTTCTTCTGATTTTTAGTAAGTGACGTCTAATCCTCTTGAATCCCTGCTTAATATAATTTCTTCATAGTGCCTTTTTTTTTTCTTGTAGTTATTCAATCACTTCCACTACTCTTCATCTCAGACTCTGTCAGTGTTACTGACAGTTTTAGTTTCATTTGCTCAGAATCCCCGGGGGCTTTGTGATGTCTCAAAGTATATGGAGGGATGGGCCCTCTGGGTTGAGGGATTGGGGCTGTGGCTCAGGCTCATGTTTTGCAACAGCTGCTGGTAATAATGAACTGTTGTTTCTCTGCTCTCCCTGCTTCTCTGCCGTTCACGCTTCTCTGCCGTTCGCACTCTGCTTTCTGCTCTCATGTTGGGGTACCTTCGCTAGCTGTGCAGAGCTCACAGCTGTCAAGCAGGGCTGTTTAGGAACCCACCACACCTTCTCTCTTTCCCCATCCCTTGCAGAGAGATCAGGCTCAAGAGCAGCTTCTTTGTCTCTCCCAGTCTATTGCCTGACTACTGGGGTTCTGAGATGTGGTCACTGTAATGCACAGATCCCTTGCTCAGATGTGCTTCTGTGCAGGTTAATGTTTTTTGTTGAGTTTTAGATGTTCAGCTTATTGTTGTTTCAAGGGGAGGTATCTGGGGATATCTCTCACTCTGCCATGTTTCTGATGTCACTCCTTTTCTGTTTTTGTTGTCTCATATTATCACTATATATGCTCAACATTAATTTCTAAATTGCTGGAGCTGTTATATTCTCTTTTGAGAGTGTTTTATTTTTACCCTTAACCATTATGCAATATTTAATCTTATAATACCCTGTCTTAGTAAAGGTTGTATATTGCTGCTTCTGCCTGCCTGTTAGTCATCTTACTTATTTATTTATTTATTTTTGTACTTTTGTTTCAGGTAGAATTACCTCCTTCATTATTTCCTTTAATGCAAATCTTGTGGTGGAAATTCCTTCAGCTTTTGTATGTCTGGAAAAGTGTTTATTTTTCATTTTTATCTAAAGGAGAGCTTTGCTGGATATATTATTTTTATCTGGTAATTTCTTGTTTTCTTTTGTTTTGTTTTTCAATAATTTGAATATTTGGTTCCACTCTCTCATTGTTTTTAAGTTCTGTGCTGAGAAGGCCAATGATAGTCTAATGGGTTTTTTCTTTATAAGATGCTATCTTCTTTTCCCTGGCTCCCTTGAGAATACTTTTTTTTAAAAAAAATTAATTTATGTTGGTGAAGTACTTTTTGGGTTGAGATAACTGGGTATTCTCTTTTCTTATTGGATTCAAAATCCAGGTATTTTCATAGTTTGGGCAATTCTCATCGACTATTTGTTTAAATATGCTCTTGGTTTCCTTCTCTCTCTCTCTCTTCTCTTCTGGTATACCCATTAATCTTATGTTGTTGTTATTTTTTCTGATGGTGTCAGAGAGCTCTTATAGAGTTCTTATAGAGAATGTTTTTCATTCTCAAGTCTCTTTCTTCTTCCTTTCATGTTATTTCCAGATTTCTGTCTTTACTATCACTATTTTTTTTTCCATCTGGTCAGCTGTATTTCCTAAGGTTACTATTTCATTTTTTTTAAATCTCTTTTAAAGTATTATTAATTTCTAGAATTTCTTTTGGTTCTTTTTTATGGTTTCAATGTCTTTGGTAAAGCATTTGTTTTGTTCATTTATTTTTTCTGATTTCTTGGAATTTTCAGTCAAAATTTACTTGCATCTCATTGATTTTTTTTTCAAAGAGCAATCCTGAATTTTCAGTCATTTAAATAATATATTCTATGTCTTTAAGCTTATTTTCTGGAGATTTTTCACTTTCTTTCTGAGGTTCCTTTTCACCTTGGTTGTTCATAGTATCTCATGGCCTATTTCTCTACCTTGGAATTAATGGGAGTATACTCTGCTTTAAAAAAAAAATAGAAAATTTATTATGTAGTGATCTCTCTTTAGCAGGTTGATAAGAAGAAGTTTTTCTTTTGATTTCCAGTAAATGATGTCAAAGCCCCTTATGTCTCTGCTTCGAGGCTAAAAATGCCTTTTTCTCTCTAGTATGTGACTGTGTAATTCCTCTGTGATCAGGTCCCTTATTCCCAGGCCTCCATCCCCATGAAATGGTGTGATTGGTGATGAGGGCTTAATCTCTGAAGAGGTCCTGAAATCCTGTTACTGTCCAACAGTCAGATGCAATGTTCTGCTGCTCCTTCTGGTTCAGCCTGACTGGATATGGTAGAGTTGATTGGGAGAAGCCCGTGGTGTGTATGGCTGTTTCTCTCCCCTGTTTCAGTTTTCTTGCTTTGGTATCACTGTCCCTATCTCTGGTACTGGTTGTAGTGTGTGTTTCAGTACTGGTCGCACAAATTCCCTGGGTCTCGGTGATGTTAACTCTGAGCGAATATGGGGCTGGAGGGCACGCTCTGAACTGGTTTTCAAGGGGAGAGGTGTGCAACCAGACTTCGTGACTCAGCCTCCTGGTTTGCAATGGCATTTGCTAAGCCACAGCTGTCACTCCTCCGTATGCAGTCTCCGCCCTGCTCCCCTCACTGTCCCTTGGCTCAGCTGCATTGAATATGCTGATCGCGCAGGTTGCAGTGCTCCTGGCTTCAAAGGGTCAGGGCCTGGCCTTGAAATTTTCCCTCCCCCTCCTTCTGCAGGGACCCTAGGCTACATTTCACAGCTTGTTTGTTCCTCACTCATAATATGCCTCTCAGGCCCCAAGGATTTGCCCACCTTTGGATGCTCTGATGTGCAGATCCCTCCAAAGTGCTTGTGTGTTGGTTAAGTGTTATTTATTGGGTTTTAGATGATAAGGTCATGGTTATTTCAAGGGGAGAGATGTGAGAAGATCCCTTAAACCACCATGCTTCTGACATAACTCTTACCCTATGTCCTTTGATTGGAGTATTTAATCTATTTAAATTTAAATTAATTATTGATATGTACAATAGTTATTCCCATTTTATATATATATATTTATGTTCTTTTTTTCCACTTTTTTTCAAGAATTCTCTTTAACATTTCTTATAATACTGGTTCAGTGGTCATAAACTCATTTACCTTTTCTTGTCTGGGAAGGTCTTTACCTTTCCTCCATTTTAAATGATAGGTTTGTTAGATAGTGCAGTCCTGGTTTTAGGTTCTAGCTTTTCATCACTTTAAATATTTCATGCCAATCCCGTCTGGCCTGAAAGATTTCTGCTGAGAAATTAACTGACAGTCATTTGGGAGCTCCCTGTAGGTAACTAACCACTTTGTCTTGCTGCTTTTTTAATTCTCTCTCTCTCTTTTTAAAATCTTTGACATTTTAATTATGATGTTTTTCGGCATGGGTCTTTTTGGATTCATCTTGTTTGGGACTCCGTGCTTTCCGAGGTTGTATGTCTATTTTCTTCACCAGGCTAGGAAAATTTGTACTCCTTATTTTTTCAAATAGGTTCTCAATCCCTTGGTCTCTCTTTCTTCTTCTAGTAGCCCCCTATGTTGCAAATGTTACAAATGTTGATGCTTTTTTAGAGGTCCCTTAAACTATATTCACATCTTAAAATATTTTCTTGTTTTCTACTGCTTTCTCTTTCAAAACATTGATGTTTTTCTTATGTTTCATCTAATCAGCTGTTGATTCTATTATATGTATTGTTTCATTTATTATATTCTTCATTTCTGACTTAATTTTTTTATGCCTTTGTCTTATGCTTACTATCTTGTTGTTGATGTCCTCACTAGGTTCCTAAAACATTTTTATAACCAGCATCTTAAACTTTATATTTGGTAGGTTGTTATCTTTCATTTTGCTTTGTTCTTATTCTGAAATTTTCTTTCGTTCTTTTATTTGGACATGCTGTTTTGCCGGAGCCAGCCGGCTAAAGCCGAACAGCACCTAAAAGAGGGGGTGAAGCCTAAGGAAAATAAGAAGACAGGAAAGCGCTTCGGGAGGGCATACAGTCAATGCTGCAGCCTCCTCTTTATTTAGCTCAGCCTTTATATATGTTTTAGGATACAATCGCAAAGCACAAGCTATATCATTTGAATGCTAACATTCACACAAGATCTTGTAACATTCTTGTTATCTGGGATGTAACACATTCCATTATCTTAAAAGGATTTCTTTAGGAGGCAAACCTCCCCTCCAGGGTCAGTACTAATTAAATTAACTATTTGCTTCCTTTAACTATTGATAACATAGCCTCAGCAGCTGCTTTAGGGCTCCAAGCAGTTTCAGCAACTGTTTTATGGCTCCCAAACTATGTGACACCTTCAGTGCCTTGCAATGGCTCCCGACACTGTTTCCTCATTTTGGCTGCCTTTCTACATTTGTCTCTATGTATTAAGTAGATCAGCTACATCTTCCAGTGTTGGATGGGTGGACTTATATAGTAGGTACCCCATAGAACCCAGTGGCACAATTATCCTCATCACCTGAGCTTGGTGCTCCAGGAGTGTCCCTCATGTGGGTTGTGTGTGCCCTCCTCTTGTAGTTGAGCTTGATTGCTATTGACACATCAGGGGCTGGAATTGACCCTGAGGCTGACTGGCTATAAGGACTGTGGTAAGAACTGGTCACTGCCACAGCTTATGAGCTTCTGTGTGGGCCCTGACCCCACAGAGCAATATTCTCCCCAGCTGCCTCTGGTGCCTGCCACACCTCCTTTGGTGTGTGTTTCTCATGGGCCTAATCATGTGGTGCTCTGTTGTGGTCTCAAGCTGGCCTTCCAGTGTGTTGGTACTGGAGTCTCTTGGGAGGAAGGGCTCTGTACAGGCCAAAATCAGCTGCTGCTTGTGACAGGCACAGAGCTTTTGGGTAAGAGCTACAAAGTGATCTGTGGTTGATAGCTGCCTCTGCTGGACCTGGAGGTGGGTTGGAGAGGCTAAGCTCTGAACAGAGGCTAGCTGCCACCAGTACCAAGCCTGAGGGAGCTCAGCAAAATGTCTATGGCACCCTGGGACCTGCTGTAGCCTGCAAGCTGCTTGTAAGGCTGAGTTGTTTTTTAGAAAAAGGCTCCTACAAGACATAAATTGACAGAGGCAAGGTCTCAGGAAGTCATTAGGGTGTGTCAAGTGATGTTCAACAGGTTAATGCAGATTAATTTTGGTGTCAGTGCTGAGCCAAGGGCTATTCTGTAGAAGGCTCAGAGCACACTGAGACCACCCACCATCTGCCAGGGGCTCGTGGATTCCCAAGAGTTGTTTAAGAAAAATTACAGTTCAGTCTGGGGCTGGCTGCCTGCCACAAAAACACCTCAGGAAGGTGCATGAGCCTAGGCCTACTGCTTGCTGTTAAAAGAGTGTCCTGTGGTGTAAGAGTTGGGTGGGGCAGGGTCACCACAGTAAAGCAAGCAGATTTTACCAGGTCAATGCATATTTGATAATTTCTAATTGTCCTCTTACCATAGGCAACCATCTTCCTTACAGATATTACTTCAAATAAAATGTGCACCTAAAATAAGCCATTTTAACTTCTCCAACAAAAACTTACAGTATGCAAGTCACTTGCTTTTTACTTTCCAATGATATGTGGTGATCTAGCAAGGAAATACACTTGCTTATTTTTCTCTCTAAAGATTTTGTGTGTGTGTGTGTGTTGGCCATAATGACCTACATGATTCTTGCCTCTTCTAATTTTACCTAAACACTCATTCGTTTCACTGGCAAATACTTTCCATCCCCTCTTTCCCTATATACTCATTCTCTATTAGTTCCAGCTGACTGGCTTCTACCACCAAAACATCAAAAAGCCCTAGTGGTTCTGCTAAATCCAGTAAATGTTTCTATATTTCTTAATGTTTTTAACTACTCCAGAATTTCCCAGTAGCACACACATTTCTTTGACGGCATTTTACTTTCCTGTTATTCTTGTTTCTCTTGCCATTCCATCTTAATAGCCTTTGTTTACATCTTCTCATTGTACCACCTAATTGAGCATGGAATTAAACTCCATACCTAACCCACTATTCATGCTTTCTTATGTCTTCTTTATTGCATCATGAAAATGACTCCCAAATCTACATATGTATGAACTCTTAAATGCTTAGCAGTGCTGTACAAGACATATCCAACTGAATATCACACTGACATTTCAAATTCACAATGTCTGAAACTTAAATCAACTTCCCCTTCACATCAGCTTCTACTTTCTATCTATTCTGTATCTGTCACTCTTTCAATCTTACAGGTCAGGGAACTGAAGGTATTTTAACCCATTCATCTCCTTTTCTTCTATGTGTAATTCTCACTGAGCTCTCTATTTTTTTTCTCTTTCAAATCTCTCAGATTTTCTTTCTTCTCCATTATTTCTGCTACCAAATCTAGGGCCCATCATTTGTAGAGTCATCTTTGGATTATTATAATAATCTCCTTATTGTCTTTCTGCCACAAGTCAGTCACCATCTATCTTGTATTCTCTCTTGCCAAATTGCTTTTCCCAAAGAATTATTTTTTCTGCCTGATATGCCTGTTATTTTTATCTATCATGCAAGAACCCTAATGTGGGATTCTAATTTTTTTTCTTCTTTTAAAACATTTCCCACATTTTTCTCAAGGTGGACCATAACAAAAATGATCTAAAGAACTGACTGTCTTAATTATTTATATTCTAATTTATTTTTCTGCTCTAGATTTTGTACTCTCTACTACTCTAATTCCAATTATTTTTATTGTGCACTTCAAAGCATTACCAACTATCAAAAAATAGGCCCCAAAATAATCTCACTTCATTCTAGTTTTGTTCTTAGATGTGTTCCAGAGACTTAGAAGGTGGTAAATAGCAGAGTATTATTAGCTTACCAGCAGAGGAAGATGAACAACTTCTTGCTCACTCTTTGTCAAAGAAGTAAGAACTTCAGTGCTCACCAAGTGCTAAATAAATTATGACAGTTGTCTACTTACATTCACTTATAGCATTAGTCCATACTGACCCTAGCACTGTCGTTATCTATCTAGTACTACAGAATTTAATTTGAGTAAATTCAATTATATCCTGGTAATGAGACTACAAAACTTTTATGTACCCTTTAATTAGCAGTAAAATATGCTCCAAAACAAACTGAACAAGACTTTCTGTCCCAGAGTTCTTTGGGGGATTAATTCAGTTAAGTGACTGATGTAGAAAATAAGTCCAGATGTGTATTATTCAGCTGATTTCCAGGAATCTCTGAAGCAAGCAGAATGTTGAGGATAGAGTAGAAAATATTTCTGATCACCTGAGAGAGCCGTATAAAATAAGGAAGTTCCACCCATGACTGAAACACAGTTTGGGATATAGCAGGCTTGTTTGTGAGGGTATGGGATCAGATGGCAAACATTTGAGTGTTTTGAGTATGCCTGGTTGGAGCGTGGCACTAATATAAGTGAATTGTATGATTTCCTACCATTTTGTCATCAAATAATTTCTTGAAGACACTTAGATATGTATGATGTAGGGGTATTAGCTAGGGATTGAATTGCTTTAAGAAATAATTTAAATACATGGTTTTTTTTTTGGCATATAATGGTATCATTTAAACTTTTTTGTATATTTGAGTTATTGCTCATTTTATACCTAAGTACCCTGGATTTTAACAGTTTTACTAGGGTTAATAAAATAATTTTAATTTTCTATTATGTAATCCAATTTAAGAGAGTTTTAGAGGAAATAACCCAAGTTAATTCACCCAACAATCATTTCTGCATTGTCTTTACTATATATGTGGCAGTTAATAAACAATGTGTGTGAACGTATGTATATTCTGTAAGACAAGGAGCATTCAAATAACAATATAAAAATTATTGAATGAGTGCTCCCTTCGGCAGCACATATACTAAAATTGGAATGATTCAGAGGAGATTAGCATGGCCCCTGTTCAAGGATGACACACAAATTTGATAACCATTCCCTATTTTGTGCCATGCCCTAGCCTCTTCACAACTGGTGTTGATTAACTCAGAAGAAATGTGTCCAAGCACAAGGCATGACCCACCATTGCAAAAGTGGGACTTTTCATAAAAATATTAATGTAAGGCAATCTGAAATTAGTTATGCTTGGATATTTATGAGCAAAATGAGCAAATATGTCAACTCATAAAACTTAAAAAAAAAGATTGAATTAGCTATTTGAACATGGGTATTGTTATATATTTATCTACTCCTTTGAGATACTTTTTGATAGAATAAAATAGCATTGGCTGCTAAAGTACATTAAATATTTGAAATGCAATCTGAAGAAATCATGAATATGTTACAAATGAATGTAACATTTATATTTATCATAATTTTCCACTTAAAAGGTTAAATTGTATTTTACAATACTATAAAGCCATGGTTTTATAAAGTATAATGTGTGAGAACTTTGCCAGAGTAATTAAAATAAGATAGTGAAATTATTTTTGCTGTTCTATATTTAATGATATCCGTTTAAGTTGCTGTTTTATTTCACCTTATTAATGCTAATTGTGAGCTATTATGTTGTAATATAAGTCAAAATGAGGCAGAAAAAACTGAAACAATACTATATACAATTGGTTAGTTGAAGGCAGCAATTGCTGAAATAGATGAGAAATAATTTGTAAAATTAGTTTGCCGTTGATATTTTTGCTAATGTATAATTGAGAGAGAAGGGACAGCATTTTGCTATCTTGTTTCAGATTTCACCGTTTACTTTATTTTTGCAAACTTCACTTGAGTAATTTTTCATAGCTTACTTTTGTTTTACAAAGCAGAAGCACTGTTTTCTTCAAATCATCACATTGTAAGGTGTATAAATGTTGAATCACCATGTTGTGCATCTGAGATTAATATAATATTTATGCCAATTATACATAAATAAAATATTTTTTTATATTTAAAAAAATTTTGCTATGGTGACATTGGTTAACAAAATCCAGTATGTTTAAGGTGTACATTTTAACAGTACACCTGTTGAATTGTATGTGTGTATATATACACACACATTGTATTGTATGTTCACCCCCTATAGTTAGATTTCTTTCTGTCACCACATATTTGACCTATTTACCCCATCTACCTCCTCCCTCCCCCCGCCCCCCTGCACCTTCTGGTAACCACTAACCTAGTAGGAACTGGCAACTAAGCAAGTGACAGCAAGTGTCATTGCTCTTTTGATTGGGGGTTTTCTTTCAAGATTGGACTACAGTAAAGTCTTTGGTTATACTTTTCTTGACTCAAACAAGTCATAATTTGCAATGCATTGTTAACATTCAAAATAATTAACAAGCAGTACAAAAAAATCACCAACTACTTGGAACAGATGCTGTAAACAACCTATGTTGGTACCAGTGTGTTCTAAAAGATATTATCACTGCCACACCCTATTAAAATCATTGTGGAGGCAGTCCAATGACAACACATTAAACCTTTCCCATTATAGTCTCTACCTTTGACATTCTTCATCTACTTCCATTCTTAATGGCTTATTTCCCTCCAACACCCTGGTACTCTTCTTATTCATATCACAATGTTTTGCCTTAGTCCAAATAGAGCAGAGATACCTTTGGATATTTTTGCTTTTTAGTTACTTTAAATACTCTCTATATATGAGGATAGAGTAAAAATAAGATGAAAAAACAAAAAGAGGATATAAATTTAGGAATATACTGGGTATAAGAAACAGAATGCCCATTTATAGTGGCTTAAATAAGAGGTATTTTTTCCCAATAATAAGAATTCAAAGAGTAAGGTTCTGGTACTTGTTTAGTATCATGAGGAGGTTAGGGTTTTGGATAGTTCTCTCTGTATTTCTCTTGGCTTCCCTCTTATAGCCGTAATATGGTCACTATGGCTATATCAATTACATTCTCTAAACTTTACTAAAAGTCAGGAAGAGGGAGTGATATAAAACAGAATTTATTTTCCCATCCTCATCTTATACTAGGGAAAAAATGATTTGTCAAAACTGCTCAGCAAAGTCCTTATATTTTAGAACTGGATCACATGGCCATCACTAATTTATGAATGTCACCACTTTCCCTGATATCAAGGAACTTCTACCTGATACTTTGAAGAAGAAAAATGGGTAAATACCTCTTGGATAGACAGCCGACAGAGCCTGACACAGAAAGTATGGATGGATGTAAACACACAACTACAATATTTTATCCATTCGCTTTAATATTTCTTTTCTATTCTTAAAAATTTTTCAAAGCCTCTGAGTCAATATGTACAGTAAAAAACAGGTGTTTAAGGGAATGTTTATTAAAATGCATGTAAGTTCATGAATTTGTCAATCTACTTCAGATTTTTTTTTAGTGATTGTCTTCGAAGTTCTTAGCATTTGTTCACAACTTGATTTTGTCAGCATCAAAATTTAGATGTTGCTATGGTAATAATGAAGGTAACTAGACATGTTTATGGTTCTTTTGGTATTATTTCTATGTGTGCAGTCTTTTAAAAATTTTTTGATTCAAATGTACGTACTAGAGACTTTTTCCCAAAAGAAATTTCCCTTTGTTAAAAAAAAAGTACTAATGTTATATACAAATCCTTTACATAGGTATTTTCATTTTGCATTGATATAAGTATACACACACACACACACACACACACACACACACACACGGCAGCCCTTTGTTAACCTCACAGATTGCAAGAACCTTGTCAGTTATAATCCCTTTATTTTTTATTTTTTTATTTTTTACACCTACAGCACCTGGTTTTCCTAGGTGGTCTCCCATCCAAGTACTAACCAGGCCTGACCTTGCTTAGCTTCCAAGATCAGATGGGATCAGGCTTGTTCAGGGTGGCATGGCCGTAGACAATTTAAGTATATTTCTAGCTAGATATTCGTTAGATGTGTCTAAGTGGAAAAATGTCTGACACAGGATTTTAGAAGAATTAACTAATTTGCACTACCTTTGCAACAGTACAACTTATTTAGTCCATTAGGACATACAATGAAAAATTAACCAGAATAAAATAGTTACATATGCAAAGACGACTTATATCATAGATGGACCTTTGCAGTTGAATTTTTCAGACAGAAAAATTCTGTAGGAAAGCTGGTGTTAAATGTTTTATGTTGAGAAGTGATTTTTCTTATGATTGTTATTATTTCCTTTTAGCACATTTCATCAGATACATCACATTTTAATTCATCAATTATATTTGACTGCAATACTTGATTCAACTAAAACTGTCATCAGGTCTGCCACTTCAAAAATTTATGAATATTTTTTGTTGTTATTGATTTATTTTTATTTTTTTGTTCATACTAATTTTTTCACTCTTTACTTCCTCGAGATTTTCTGCAGCAGTGTTTCCCTAGGAACTCTTGAGGAACTGCTACTGGTCTTAATTACTACAGATATTCAATGCTTACATAACTACCATTAAGCTGTGGCATAAATATTAAATAATTTTTAGAATAGTAGTTTGGAATATTTTACCACTTTCTATAACTCAGTTATCCTTTTCTTATTAGCATGGACTCAAATGCACAAAATTTATGCTAAAAATTCACGGTCATTTTCTCCCCCCTTTTTTTGGTGAGAACATAGTTTATACTGCTAAATGAAATGAAATGTCAGCAGACCTGTTCTTTGTGCTTAGATAGCAACCCAAGCCATGGAGTTTGGAAAGAATCCTTTGATCTTTCAGACTTTTGTTTTCTTATCTATAAATAGAGGTACTAGTGTTAATTTTTAGATTGATATTTAAGGCTATACAGATCAAATGAAATAACATTTGTAAATAGTACTTTTTAGATGGTATGTAAAATTTACTTTATATATTAGAATTTCTATTTAAATGTGTATGATTGTAATGATATCAACTCAGTTATGAGTGGATACATCTGTTTTATAAAATTGTGGTAATTAAAAATTTAATAGTACATTAATGTTATTCTAGTCTGATATCATTTTTCCCCTGACATTATGTTTAAGGTTCCCAAAGAATTACTGCTTATTGACTGTACCTTTGGAAAAAACACTGGGATAGCATTCTTGAATGTTTGCCAAATAACTCTCTAATATCTGTGTTTAGAATGTGACCTCTTTTCCGTTAGAATATAGTAATCTACAAGCCCCCATGATGATTAGCTGAAAATATCAGATGCTGTATTACAGAGGAATTGTATACATTGAGGCTTGTATGCCAGAGAGGTATTAAGTTTTCAATGCTATACTTGAGATTTGAAACGGTGTAACTACAATTATTGAATACGTTCTTAAATCCTAATGGCTATAAGAAAGATATCTTGTGTCTCTAGATACTGAATTTGTAACAAATTGTCAGGGGAAGCATAAATACTATCATAAAGACTTTCAGAGGGATGAACAATATGATAATTTTTAGTGGTTTTTAACATTTTAGAAGATAAACTGTTAGAAAAACACACACACAGAATTGACTGAAAATGTTATCTAACAGACACGAGATAGTTAAATCTCACATTTCATATTTTTTCTGCTACTTAAATACCAATATTTTTTTTTGTAAAATTAAAACAAAACCAGTTACTTAGTTCTACTTGCAGATTATAGAGACTGAAACTTTTTGAGCAACAAAATATGTAATATATTACTGTGCTGTCAAATATCCTTGGTAAAAACAACGTGCACACTTGATGTTACCTTTTTTTTTTTTACAAAAATAACAAGAAACAAAGAACGATTAATAATTCATTTAAGTCCATTGTTTTCACTTTTCTTATTAAGAATAACCCCGCATTAAACTAATATTAATTAACCACAATGTGAACATGAGGCAAGTGGTTTTCATCAATAATAAGCAGTATTTAGTTTTATTAATGTCATTCTTCTATTAGTGATAAGCCCTTTGCGGTGCTAGAGGAATTTTCTTTTCTTTTTTTTTTTTTATCACAAACCAAATGGTTTGTTTCTAGATATTTCAAAGATTATATAAAAGAGGTTGCAACCTAGTCAGATAGGGAAAAATAAATAAATCTGTAATGGAATTTTAGAGTAGGAATGAGACTATTTTAAACCATGTTGAATTTGTAACTGTTACAATAAAAGGGAATTATTAGTTTTAATTTCTTAGTTAAAAATAGGTTCTACACACAAGTTCTATGAATGTCTGATGATTATGGTATAGTAGGAGTAGTAGGAGTATTAATAGTAGCTGTATTTGTAGTAGACAATAGTAGTGCAAATAACTATTTTTAGAATATTGACTATAAGCCATGTGCTGTGCTATGCCCTTTGTTTTACACAAAATAATCTCATTTAACTACCACCACAACAATATTATAAGGTAGGTGTCATTATCAGTATCTGTATTTTTAAGGACATGAAAACTGAGGCTTCATGAGATTAAGTGGCTTGCCAAGTTCACAAAAGTGTTAAGTGACAGAGCTAAGATTTGAATTCATATCAGTCTGAATGCAGATACCTTCATCATTATACTATAGTGAATGACCCATACTTATACTTGATAATTTTAATATTTACTTCTCAGGCTCTCATTTACTCAGTCACTCATTCATTCAAAAATTGTTATTGACTGCCAACTATGTGTCAATAACTAATCTGATTATTTATGATCCCAGAATGAACATGCCCATTTTTTACAATACTAGATTTAACCACTTACTCCTGGGACATGTAAAATTTCTTCCAAATTTTGGCAGTTGTAGCCTCAAAATCTATTCTCCTCTTCTTTGGCATTCAATTGGACTGCATTTCTCTGCCTTTTCTGAATTTTGATGTGGCTAACTAACTGAAATTTTTCCAAAGGATGGATATGTTTGAATCTCACCCAGGCATGTCCCATCAGATCCTTTTATGTAATGTTTTCTCTGTGATTTTTTTCCTTACAGATGACTGCAGTGGCAATTTTCAGGACAATCTAGGAAGCTCTGTGTTGAATACAGCAGAGCCTCCTTCACTTACGTCTTTTAACTGCTACCTGGAGTGAGATTGCCTACTACTGTTAAGTGAAAGAAAACTATACCGGCTGAGACTTCAATTATACTAAAATGTTTGTTTATTGGTTATCAGAGGATTAGCCTATCCTAAATAATACAGAAAATAAAATGCCTCAAATCTTAGTTTCCTAGGAGTCTTTTCAACGGAGCATAGTGGCATTCATCATGATCAATGCGCTGGTGGCGAGGCAGCCCTTTATCATTGCTGAGGTTTCCAATGAGAAAGGGAAAGCTTTCCACCCTAAATTATGGAAAGGGCCATTAATATCAGTATCTACTGACATTATATATATATATATATATATATAAATAAAATAGATTAACTATATTTTTTTGCACATTCCATCCAATTATTTTTCCTTTTCTAGTCTTCAAGGTTTTCCAAAAGGCATAGATTTACATGGGATTACAATAACAGTTAATATTTATTGAATACTTAATATGTTCAGAGATTGTGCTGTGCCCATTATGTATATTATTCCATTTAATCTTCAAATAATCTTGTGATGTAGGAACTGCTATTAGAGGTGATTAAATTGAAGCTTAAGTACATTAAATACCTTATCCAAAGTCTCACACACGGGAACTGGTATACTTTTCATAAAAACTCAGTCTTGTTTGACTCTACCTTAGAGACCTAATATTCCTACAGATTAAAAAAAAAGAGAGAGGGACCTTTATACCATTTTTTATTTATTCTTATTGGTGATGCTAATCTAGCGGCATCTTTAAAAAAATATTATTGTTGAGGCATAATTCACATGCCAAAATTTCACCATTGCAATGTGTACAATTTATTGTTTTTTTTTTAAGCATATTCAACAGGTTGTGAAATCACCACTATTTAATTCCAGAACCTTTCATCATCTCCAAAGGAAACCCCATACCTGGTAGCAGCACTCCAAATTTCCCCCTTTTCCCCATACTCTGGCAAACAATAATCTATTTTCTGTCTAAATGGATTTTCCTATTCTGGACATCAAATATAGATGAAAACATATAATATTTGGCTTTTTGTGTCTAGCTCATTTTACTTAGCATAATCTTTTCAAGATCATTATAACATGTATCTGTACTTTTTAAAAATTAATAAACTTTATTTTTCGACTAGCTTTAGGCTTACAGAAAAATTGAGTAGAAAATACAGTGAGTTTCTATATACCCCCCCTAAACTTCCTCTACCCCTCCCCCATTTTCATCTATCTTTAACATCTTGCATTAGTGTGGTACATTTGTTAAATTGATGTGCCAATATTGGTACACAATTATTAACCAAAGTGCATAGTTTCCATTATTGTTCACTCTTTGTGTTCTACATTCTTTGGGTTTTACCAAATGTGTAATACATGTATCCATCATTATAGTATCATGCAGAATATTTTCACTCCCGTAAGAATCCCTTGTGCTCCACCTATTCATCTCAACTTTTCTTCTGCTGAATCCCTAGAAACCACTGATTTTTTATTGTCTTCCTAATTTGACATTTCCAGAATGTATATACAGTTGACCCTTGAACAACATAAGTTTGAACTGTGTGGGTTTATTTTTGTGTAGATTTTTTCAATAAATATACTCAACCCTTCATATTCATGGATTTCGTGTTAACAAATTGAAAACAGTAGGTCTTTAGATGACATCTCTGGCACAAGTCTCCTAGGAGGATCTTATAAAACCAGGCCCTTGGCTCTCCCAATTTCTGCCATATCCAGTGGCCCTAAATAGCTGACATAGCCTCATATAGTATCCTGGGCACCAGGCTCCTGATGGGTTTCCTGTAAATTTAGGCACCTGTCTCTTACCCTGGAACCTGAAAAGCTCCAGTAACCCTATTTGGCCCGCAAAATGGAAGGACAATCTACAGAATGAGAAAAAAAATTGTAAACCATATATCATTTAAGGGGTCACTATCCAAAATATGATTAAAAAAAAGAATTTATAGAATTCGATAACAAAAATATGATTAAATAATGGGCAGAGGAACTCAATGGACTTTTTTTTTTTCAAACAAGATGTCTAAATGACCAACAGGTATATGAAAAAAATACACATTACCAATCATAAGAGAAATAATTAGGCAAATCAAAAACACAATAATATATCACTTTACACCAATTAGAATGGTTACTATCAAAAAGACAAGAAATAATAAGAGTTGGCAAGGATATGGAGAAAAGGGAACCATTATACATTTTTGGTGGGGATGCAAACTGGTGCAACCACTATGGAAAATAATATGGATCTTCTTTAAAACATTAAAAGTAGAAGTACCATATGATCCAGTAATTTCTCTTTGGGTATTTATTTAAAGAAAACAAAAACAGTAATTCAAAGAGACATACACATTACCATGTACATGTAACATTATCTACAATAGGCAATATGTGGAGACAACTTAAATATCTATAAATGAATAAATGGATAAAGAAAATGTAATTATCTATCTATCTATCTACTAGCCTACCTACTTATCTACCTAACTATCATCTATCATCCATCTATCACCTATTTATCATCTATCTATCTATCATCTATCTATATCATCTATTATTCAGCCCTAAAGAAAAAAAAATTGTCATTTGTGACAACATGGATAGAACTCGAGGACATTACGCTTACTGAAGTTAGTCAGAAAGAGAAAGAACAACACCATATAATTTCAGTTACAAATGGAATCTAAAAACAAAACAAAATAAAAAAATAAATAAAAAACCAAAGCTCATAAGATATGGAGGACAGAATGGTGGTTGTCAGAGGTGGGGTTGAAGGGGTGGGCAAAATGGTTGTAAGGGGTCAAAAGGTACATATTTCCAGTTATAAAATCAATACATCATGGGTATGTAATGTACAGCATGGTAAATATAGTTAATAATACTAGATTGCATATTTGAGAGTTGCTAAGAAAGTAGATATTAAGTTTCTCATTGCAAAAAAAAATTAGAGGCAAATACTTAAAAGAGAATTGCTGGGTCATATGGTAATTCTATTCTTAACTTTTGAGGCACTTCCATGTTTCCATAGTGCCTATACCAATTCACATTCCCACCTGCAGTGTATGAGAGTTCTTTCCTTCCCATATCCTCTCCAACACTTGTTATTACTTTTCCTGTTGGTGACAGCCATTTTAACAAAAACTTGAAAACATTTATCTGCAAAGATATATGCATCCTGATGTCCACAGCAGCATTATTAACGTGACCAAGACATGGAAACAACCAAAGTGTTCTTTGATAAATGACTGAATAAAGATGTGATACACACACACACACACACACACACACACACACACACACACACACAATAAAATATTACTAAGCCATGGGTGGATCTAGAGATTATCATGCTAAGTGAAATAAGTCAAGCAGAAAAAGTTGAGAACCATGTGATTTCAGTTACCTGTGGGATATAAAACTGAAAGCAACAAACAAACATGACAAATAAATAGAAACTCATGGACACAGACAGTGAATAAGTGGTTACCAGAGGGAAGAGGGAGAGGAGAAGGTAGATAATGGTAAAAGGGATCAATTATATGGTGACAGAAGGAAATTTAACTTTGAGTGGTAAACACAATGCGATATACCGATGATGTATTATTGAACTGTATACTTGAAACCTATATGATTTTATTAACCAATGTCACCCCAATAATTGTAATAAAAAGTAAATAAAAGTTGTAACTATATGTGGTGACTGATGTTAACTAGAATTATTGTGATGACCATTTTGCAATGTATACAAATGTTGAATCATTAAGTTGCATGTCCAGTACTAATATGTTATAGTTAATGATACCTAAATAAAAACTGTTTAAGTAAGTGAATAGGCAAGCCACAGATTGAAAATAAATTGCAATACATATATCTGACAATTTTTTTTGCAAATATACAAGGAGTTCTTACAACTCAATAACTTCCCCCCAAAATACAATAATTAAAAAACTGAATACACACTTTAAAAATAAGTTATAAAATGTCATTAAGGACATGAAAATATACACAGCATTGTTTAGCAGCAAAATGAAATTTAAGACCAATATAAGATGATTTTATATGTACTAAAATATCTAAAATTAAAATACCAACAAATAACAAATATTTATGAAGATGTAGTTTAAATGGAATTACCATATATTGCTGGTGAGAGTAAAAAAAAAATGTAATCACTTTGTAAAAGGTTTTGGCAATTATTTGTGAAGTTAAACATATGCCAACCCTATGACCTGCAATTCTACTCCAGATCATTTACTCAGGACAATAGATAAAATGTATTGATTTCCATCCAATGGATTACTACTCTGCAGAGATTGAGAGAGAGAGAAAAAAAAGGGAGAGGGAGAGAGAATGACTTAATATAGTTTTGGATTTGGCTAAAAGTAGGTGTGAAGAAGCTTTCTGTGGAGATGGAAATGTTTTATAATTTGACTAGGGTCCGTTTACATTTAAAAAAAACACACACATCAATTTCTACTTAAATGTATGCATTTTATGTTTTTAAATTCTATCTAAGAATGAAATTTTACCATTTATGACAACATGTATGGACCTGCGAGATTTTATGCTAAGTAAAAGACAGAGAAAGAAGACAAATGCCATGTGATCTCACTTATATGTGGAATCTAAAGAGCAAAATAAACAAAGAAACAAAACAGAAATAGACTCATAGATGCAGAGAACAAATTGGTGGTTGCCAGATGGGAGGGGGTTGAAAGGTTGGGTGAAATAGACGAAGGAATTAAGAAAAAAAAATCTACTTAGGCAGAAAAAGTATAAAATGTTTATCAGTGATTGAAAACACATTTAAACTCTATCTCAATAGGCTGCTTTCTTCTCATCTTAAAGATGAGCAGGTTATATACATATAAATTCCTATATTCCTCATTTTGCAAACTATTGATGACTATAGGAAAGGCATTAAACTAGTTTCAGATAATATGTGTTTCATTCTAGCTTTATCACTTACAAGTTTGGTGATCTTGGGAAAAATTTCAAAGTATCATAGATCTATAGACTATTAAAGCTGAGGAAACATGTAAGGTGAATAAAAAGGGTTGAACTGAATTAGAAAATTCCTATTGAAAGCCTCTTGGTCCTCCTGTATGAAGTCTTTTTTGATGTGCAATTAAAATTTCTTTAATCCCTTAATAGTGCAAATTAAAAACTTTCAACTTACCTTGAATGTCATCCCAACTTAGAGCAAATTGCCCAGTCTTATGAAAGTTTTTTTTTTCTCTTGGATTACACCTAAGGCTAATTGACTGGGATAACTGGATTAGGGCATCCTTTAGAGATCCAATCTAACTCAACATTCCCTTTGACTCTATATGTATACCCTTTCTTCTTGAGAAAACAATCTGTAAGAAAAGATTGGACAATGATATTAAAGACAAATATTATTGACATTTTGAGGTTTTATTCTTTCATGGGATGAGATGATATTGCTCTCTAGAAATATCTGTGCCTTCCTTAAAGTGATATAGTTAGCAATAAGCCTGAATAGCTATTGACAGTGACAATATCTTCTTGGGAAATTGCATTCGAGTAACAAACAAGTTCTTTGTGACTATAGTCATTCATTTTTGAAGAAGGAAACTTTTCCCCTTCAAGGTTCCTTTCACATATATTTCAGAGAATCTATCTTATTCAATCAAAATGAAGAACACCTCTAGCTGTTGATAAAATTTTTGAACATCTTCTGACTTTAAGAAGGCCCCTGTGATCTGATGCACTGTAATATTCAGACAGACTAGTAGTTTTCCACTTAGAAAGAAATTTATCACTTTATTGTCAGTTCCTTTGTTAAATCAAATATGATAACTATTTGAGCCATGTCATTCCATTGTAACTAGACCCATCTTTTTAGCATTTACATAATCTATAGAAATCTTAACATGTTAACTATATGTTGTTATGATTGTCCAATAGGTATTTGCTGGATCTATATTATATTATAAAGAACTTGAAGATCCTCACATGAGAGAACAACAAATTATGTATAATTTGGAAAAATACCCACTTTTTTCCTCACAATATTCAGGTTAGTAGTTCTAAGTAGAGTGAAAAACATGTTGAATCAATCTCAGCGTCAGACCTGTTCCTCTTTGAAATAATCCAAATAATCTCTAATTACTTTCTCTTTATTTTGAGTCTTTCCCTATTTTTTTTCTTATTTCAGAGGTTTAACACATTTTTAAGATCACAGTTTTTTTAATTCACATTTCTAGCTCTAATTTTCCTTTACCATCATTTAAGCTATCACTTGAATTACAAATGGAATTTTTGTTTATTCATCAGGAACTCTTTAATAAAAGAGTTCCTGATGATAATAATCAAGTCAAATAGACTCATGAGTAGTCCCAAAGCCATTATCGAATAATATATATTTAGAAAGGCTAGCTATTGAAGTGGCATCAAAACATAATGTTGATAAAAAATTAAAAAATGATGTAATACATTTTAAAAATGCTTTTCTTAGGCATATTCTTTATAATAACTTTGCTTTAATCAAGTTTAAGTTTTGTCACTCATTTCCTTTAGAATTCTTTCCAAGTAAAATAAAATCTAGAAGTGAGTACTTCCTAATGACATAATTTTCTCCTCCCTCATTCCTTAGTGCTAAGATGTGCAACTGTTTTTCTACTTATTTTATTAGTATACTTAATACAAGACACTCAAAGATATCTAACTAAGAAAAATGTAATAATAGTATTGGCAATATTTAATATTATTATAGAAGCTAACATTTATTGAGGGCTCACTGTGCATCTGGAAACTCATAAGATTATGAAGTGGATGTCATTAATGTCACACAGGTAGCAGTAGTTAGATTCAAATCCAGCTCATCTGACTCTAGCACGTGTGTTCTTAGGTACATATAAAAAAGACAGTGCCTGATTATTCACTATTGTATCTCAGGGATTCAAAGGCATAGTGCCTGATGAATAGTATGTAGTCAGTAATGATAAATGAATGAATGATAACTGTCTTCAAAAGTTTATATCCTATTGGAAGGAGATGTCATACATAATTTTTAACACATGAAAAGCTGTATAAGGAATTTTAAGTTAAATAACACTTTATTTGGAAATTATATTTTAAGATGGTCTTAAAATTTGAGTTTCTGTGAAGAGTTGTGTTACATTTGTTTGCTAGGAAAGAAGAGCAGTTGGGAAAAGAAGGTTTCCATGGGTCTGAAAGAATTGTAGTCCTCGTTAGAAGTTGATTAGCCAAATTAGGGAGAGAAGTAATATGAAAATAAAACAGGTCTGCATAAGGGCACTCTTAAGAGATATAAACAAAACTAAAAATTAAAAAAATGTGATGTTTGTCTTAATTTTACAGTTTTTCTAACATTTTATCATATTTAATAAATAAAATTATATTTTGTTTATATTGTACTGTTGACATTTTTAGATTTGCTTTCATTAGAGCTGTACTATTTACTCTTCCCAAAGCTGGGCTTTTATGGCTCATATACCAAACACTGAAATGTGATGTTCTTTAAATATTTTCTCTGTATAATAGTAGTACTTTCCAGATAATTTGTACCTACTTTTAACCACAAATTTGATCTAAGTTATTTCCAATTCTGTTAATATATGTAATGTTTAAACAACAAATTTCTGTGCAGAAAATTTAATTTGACTATAGAATTCGGTGCAGGAAGATTAGTTTTAGTAATTTTTTGACTCAAATTTATAATAAAAAAATCAGCAAAAAAAAAAAAAACCAAAGACTTTTTTGCACTTCAAAATAACATAGGTAGACGCTGCGCTCACATCCTTGATGACCACATCAAAACTACAATTAAACTACAGAATAACAATCATTGGGAGTCAACTGAGGTCTGGTTGAACAGAAGTCCTACAACTGGGAAAATACATAAAAGGTCACCTAGAGACTAATAGAAGGGGTGGAGACATGAAACGACTGGTACCATAACCATGTGTAGTAGTTGAGAATTGGGAGAGATATCTTGACTGCAGAGAAGAGCAGAAGAGTAAGGGGGTTCAGCCCCACACTGGGATCCCAAGCCCAGGGTTCCAGTGCTAGGAAGAAAAGTCCCCACAACCTCTGGCTTGAAAATTAGTGGAAATTGTGTCTGAGTGAGACTGAGAGCTAAAGGAGTTGCAGATGTTCCTCTTAAAGGGCCTGTGTACAGATTTACTCTGAGCTCAAGTGCTAGGATAGCTGCTCAAAAAGTGATAGCTGCCAGGGACATACAGGGAAGAACTGGGTTGTCTGGCTTTAGGGAGAGGGCTTGAGGGGCAGCTTTCTCCCAGACAGAGGTGTTGACAAAATTCATTGTACCTTTGTTGAGCCCTTCCCTCTCCTGGTGTGCAGATGCAAGAAGCTGTCATTTCTGATTTTTCATCAACCCACCTAACACCGTTTGTCCTTCCCAGGCGATTCCCTGAGTCCTCATCCCTCCCTACTTACGAGCTCAGTTATGCTGCCTCCAGTGTTCCCCCCCCCACACACACACAAATGGCCTGTTTTGGCTCATGCTGTGGACTTTCCTAAAATCTCTCAAAAGTTCACAAAATGCAAACAAGCAGTATCTAAACTTGGTGTGTCCTACACCTCTTGGTGAGCAGCCCCAAGCCTGGCACTAGCAGCAGTTGACCTTGGTTCATGACTTGGCCTCTTGAGACACTTTGAACCCAACCGAGCACAGGTGGCAGCCATCTGTAGATTGCTTGGTGACTCTTGACAGTTAGCCCTGGGCAGGGCACAGGCTGTGAATGAACTGTGCCTGCAGCAGGGCCTCTTTCAGGAGGCCCTTTGGCTGGAACATCCAGTGGTCAGATACAACTGAAGCCAGAGCACTACCCAGAGCTGCATCTGAGGAGGACACACCCAAAGGGCAGACTGGGTAAGCACCAAAGCTCTTTTATTGTGAATCCTGCTCTGTAGGGTCAGCCCCTCAACAGCCAGTTCTTACAACCAATCAGCCCAAAGGTCAATTCCACTCACTGATGTGAAACCAGCTATGAAGCCGCAACTACAACAGGAGGGCACACACAACAGATATGTGGAACACACCTTGAATACCAACTCAAGTAACAAGGGAAGACTGTGCCAATGCACTTCATAGGACACCTACTACATAGGACACCCTTTCTCTACTAAGACTAAGAAGACTTAGGAACCCTAAGTAATACATAAAAACAAACACACAGTGAGGCAGACAAAATGGTGAGACAAAGAAACAATATCCCACATGAAAGAACAGAACAAAGCTTCAGAAAAAGTTTTCAACAAAATGGAAACGAACAATCTTTCAGATGCAGAGTTCAAAACACTGGCTATAAAAATGCTCAATGAACTTAGAGGAAGAGTAGATGAACTCTAAGAAGGTTTTAACAAAGGGATACAAAACATAAAATAGAGAAAGAAAACATAAAGAAGATCCAATCAAAAGAAACTTTGCAGGCCAGAAGGGATGGACAGGAAATATTCAAAGTGACAAAAAAGCAAGGATTTACAGCCAAGGTTACTCTATGCAACAAAACTATCATGAAAATATGAATAATGAAAAGGCAATGACTATTGCCTTTTCTAGCAATAATCTAGCAATAATCTCGATAATCTCAATAAGAAATAATTAAATGCTCCAATCAAAAGATAGGGTGGCTGAATTAATATGAAAACAAGACCCTTACATATGCTGCTTACAAGAGACATACTTCAGATCAAAAGACACAGACAGATTAAAAAAAAAGGCTAGAAATAGATGTTTCATAAAAGTAGAAACAAACAAAAAGGCTAGGGCAGCAATACTTACACCAGACAAAATAGAGTTTAAAACAAAGGCTATAACAAGAAACAAAGAAGGACCCAGTTATCCCACTTCTGGGTATTTATCTGAAAAAAAGCAAAGATACTGCTTGGAAGGGACATGTGCATCAATATGTTCTTTGCAGCATTATTTACTATTGTCAAGATATGGAGGCAAACTCAGTATCAATCAATGGATAAACGGATAAAGGAGTGGTACATATGTACAATGGAATAATATTGGCTCATATAAAATAATAAAAGAATGAAATCTTGCCATTTGTAAGAACATGGATAGACCTAGAAGGATATTGTTATGAGTAGGGTAAGTCAGATAGACAAAGACAAATGCCATATGATTTCACTACATGTGGAATCTAAGGAACAAAATAAACAAAATAGAAACAAATTCAAAGAGAACATTTTGAGGATTGCTACATGGGAATGATTTGGGGGACTGCATGAAAGAGGAGAAAAGATTAAAAAGTACAAATTGGCAGTTACAAAATAGTCATGGGAATGTAAAGTAGCATAAGGAATATAATCAATAATATTTTAATAACTATGTAGGGTATTATACAGGTACTAGATTTATCAGGGTACTCACATTATAAGTTATATAAATGTGTAATGACTACATTGTGCACTTGAAATTAATATAATAATATATGCCAATAATAATAATTATAGGCTTAATTCAGAATATAGCCCCTCCACATACTCAAAAGACTGATAGCTGCCTGGCCAGTAGCCAAGGAAGGCAGTACACAAAGAGCTTTCAGCAGTGCCTACTCCCAAGGATGTTTTCTGCCACTCTCATGGACCTTACCTGCTCCTGTAATCAAGCAGCACATCTTTCTCCCATCTTTCTGAAAATGTGGCTAATCCTCTAATGTGATTACCCATCCTTTTGCTTGTGGGCATAAAACTCTGCTTTCGCTTGGTCAGTAGCAGCCTCTTCCTGCAGCTCCAACCAACTGCTGTTGAAGCTTTTCTGTCTCATAAGTATTAAATGGTATTTTTCATCTATCTCATTCTCCTGGTGGTTTTTTCGGAATATCCAAACCTTGGTGCAAGTTCCAGGACTGGGGCTCCTGCGTTACAATTGGCATAGTCAGCAGGAAACTTTGGAAAGTACCCCAATCGAGTCAACCTTGAGTGAGTGGGAGAACATACCTGGTGGGGGTCTACCTGGGGGAATCTTGGGATGGGCTTCTGGTACCATGTTATTTGAGGTGACCATCTTTTAGATTCTTGGGGCCCACCAAGGGAACAAGGAGATGCCACAACACATTTATGGGCCTCTTGCAGATTTTATTGAATGCAGGAGATATGTGTTTTTTAAAAAAGAAGGAGCTGCAGGCCATAGCAGCCGCAGTGGGCTGGCCCTTCTACAAGCTCTGTGCGTGGCTACTGCTAAGCAGTTGCAGGCTGAGGAAAGGGAGTAGAAAGTGGAAGAGGAAGTAAGGCTAGAAAGAAGTAAAGCCACAGGCCAATAGGAAGAATATTCTGGGACCACCACAGTTGGAACAGACTAGTGAACAACTGCAGGACTTAGCCTCCCACTTTGCAAAAGTTTGAGGGTGAAAGCTAATGAAAGCTCACATATGGGCAGAAATTGCACAGTCTGAATGGAACCCCAGTAAGTGTAATCCCATGGCAGAAAGTGAGTCTGAGTCATATGAGGAACTAGAGATGTCCTCCCAGAGGAAGCCACATGTGTATCTCAGGCCTGCATAATTGTTCAGAAACTAAAGACTCAATAAGAATGCCCTGAGGGGAAATATCTGAGGAACCTACTTCTTCTCCTTAAACATCTACACACCTCCAACTGGATGTATACATTGGCGGAGTTGGTAGAGTTGGCTGCCAAGTTCTGCCGGAAAGATTCAGAGTTCATCATGAGGTGGCTCCTCCACCTCTGGGACACAGTTGCAGATGGCATAATACTGTCTGAGGATGAATTGACCTGGAGGGTCACTGTCACCACCCACCTTTCTTTGCACCAATGAATACATGGAAAAATCTAATACGTAGAACACATTGCTGCTGAATTGGCTCATAGTGGGTTGCTGAGCAGTTTGGCCAAATGAAGGTGATTTGCCGAGGGCCCAGACATGCTGGATGCCCATGTCAGGACTGCAGGTATTCCTTAGGGAGATGGAAATGCAGTATGTTATTAAAATCAAACTATTTGAGGGCCTTGATGCAGTTCCACTTACTGTAGTTATGTGGGACTGCATCATCCATTCGGTCCCACAGATACTTTAGTTCCGGTCTTGTTCACCCTAGTGGGGAGGACAATCCAGGAAGTGGCACAGGCTGTTGCCCACTTGGGGGAAATTGAAATAGTCAGGCAGAAACGGGGGGCCCAAGGGAAAGAGAAAGTCAATTGTGAGTGTGCAGGCAAAAAGTAAAGATGACCTAGTAAAGGTGACCAGAAGGGAACTATGGATGGATCTGATAAAGGCAAGAGTTGACCCAGAAAAGAATGACAAGCAATGAATACGTACTGGTAGCTCTGTGGCAGCAGCTTAAACTGGAGTAGAACTTCTAACTCCTACTCAACAAGTGGGCGGCTGTCTGCACCTAGGAATGGACTTCAAGTGAAGGACACCCTTGACTCTTGGCTCCTTGCCTCGATGGCTTTTTGCAGGACCAGGATGCATTCAAAACATTCACCCAGATAGTCAAGATCAATTCTCCTTTACCTGGGAAGGACAACAATAGGCCTTCACTGTCCTACCAATGTTGAATCTCCATAGCCCCACTATTTCCCATGGTTTTGTGGCTGAGGATTTGACCGACTGGGCTAAACCCTCCACCATATAATTATATCATTATATTAATGATGTCATACTAAATTCTCTCTTTCAGACTTGCAGCAAGCTGTACACTGCCCCCACCTTTCCCCAGCCTCTGTAAAACTATACAGAGGGCAAATAAAATACTTCTAGAGGCTACAAAATATATTCATAAATTTGCCAACCTAAAGGATATTAATTGCTTACTGTCTTATTGCCATTAGAAGTTGAGATCTCTGAGAGTTAAGTATTCATATTGCAATTGAAAGAGGAATGTATGTATTGAGTAACAATGTATATGTTATAGAGATTTATTTAAAAGGAATAATGAATAAGTACTCTTACATTTATGGCAATGTGGTTATTTGCATAAGTTCAATAAGAATCTGTTATCTTTATAACAGGGTTTGATTGGAAACTAGTTTTTACTACCAAGCCTTTGACTGGAATGTCATATTTGAGAAAAATGCAGAGAATAGGATATGATCAAACAACTTTAAAGAATTAAGATTGACTTATGAAAGCCAATTTTTAAAAAAGCCCTTGAAATATTGGCCTGATACCCATCTCTCATGGTTCCCAGCACTCTTCTCATGTGAGTAAGAACATCACTTCTTGGCAGATTCAGAAACCTCAAGACATTTTGGAGATCTCAAGAAGAGCTCACCCAAAACCTATAGATATTACAGGTATCCTCAGAGGGCAAGTTCTTGCCTTGGCTTTTCTAGTCTTGTGAGGCTTTTTAAGTTCAATCTGAAGATTTCTTGTAAAATTCCAGCAATGCAAAATTAAAAGTGGCTATCTGGTTACTTAATATTCTTGATGGGCTCATGCAAATGATCACACCAAGTTTATCAAAATGACTTATTTCACAAATGAATGAGTCTTAATTTGGTTATCTTTGGTAAAAATAGGGGTAGTTGGAAAGGAGAGAAAACATATTTTGATAAAAATTGAAACATACCTATATAAATATTAGATTGTTATGCTATTGACTGTCTTTTAGGTTTTATTTTATCGTATAATTGTAAATTGGACTGGGTCCTGAGTTCTTGTTTCCTCAATTATCTGTCTGTGGTTCTTCAAACGTGTTTTCAATTTGTAATTTTTCTCCCATCCTTTAATTAGGAATTATTGAAAACTATAACTGTTTTATTCCAAGCCATGCAATCTAAAATGAAAAACTTTATATGAAATTTGAAAGATTGCCACAACAGCTCACGTTTGCACAATCTCAGTGACTGGTGCTGTGTGGGCTACACAAAGAGTTTCCCTTGGTGTCTGAGGACATCACCAGGGACATTTCAAGTTGCAGGAGGTGCTTCCAGCCTTTATCTAGCAATCTTTACTGACAGCCTTACAAACTCAGAAGCTGGTTTATAATTTGCTCTGATTATTAAACTTCATTTTTCTCTTGTTTTGATAGATGTAGGAGGCATCTATATAATGCTAATACAACCTGCTAAACCTACAGTAACACCTCTGAGGAAGTTGAGATTCAAATACATATAAGCATGCAGAAGAATACTTGTATTCATTGTAAACCAAAAATTAACAATATGCTCAATTGAATGTAGGACAGTTTTATTCCTCTAACCTCTGAACTCTCCCCTCTTTTAGCAGAAAGTAGCCAGAGTAGTTGTTGCTTCTCCTCCCTCAAGACTGTGGAATGATCAAAAGTCTGGGGTGTAGAGTGGAGTTATAACAAGAATTGTAGCCCTTACACTTTACAGCACTTGGACAAACCCCTTAACCACTTGGTGGCCCTCCCTGTGCTCACTGGGTCATTACTTGTTAACAGGACTGGTTGGCTTACATCTACTGTTAGTGTTAGGATGTAGTCTTTATTTATTTGTGATATATGAATGCAATATGAAAATGCTCCATAACCACCCAGGGACTC
This sequence comes from Eonycteris spelaea, assembly GCA_003508835.1. Taxonomy (NCBI): domain Eukaryota; kingdom Metazoa; phylum Chordata; class Mammalia; order Chiroptera; family Pteropodidae; genus Eonycteris; species Eonycteris spelaea. The sequence continues at coordinate 79,900 of PUFA01000642.1, read as the reverse complement.
CCTGTCCAGAAGAACTGACTCTAAGAATGTGAGGTGGAGGAGCTATGTTGGGGTGCTCAGAATAGAGCATCTCCATATACTCAGAAGACTGATAGCTACCTGACCAGCAGCCAAGGAAGGCAGTATACAAAGAGCTTTCAGTAGTGCCTACTCTCAAGGATGTTTTCTGCCACTCCCATGGGCTTTATCTCCTCCTGTAACCAAACAACACATCTTGCTCCCATCTGTCTGAGAAGGCTGCTGCTCCCCCAGTGAGATAACCCCTCCCTCTGCTTATGGGAATACAAACTCTGCTTTCACTTGGTCAGTAGCAGCCTCTTCCTGCAGCTCAGACCAATTGATACTGAAGCTTTTCTGCCTCACGAGTTAAAAAGGGCATTTACCCATCCCTCTCATTCTCTCGGTGGTTTTTCCAGAATGTTCAAACCATGGTGCAAGTTTCTGGCATGGGGCTCCTGCGTTACCGTATTAAAAATGTTTTAAAAGTATTTAAAAAATACAAAGTGCTTCTTAAAGCAAAAATCTGCAGGGAAGCTTTTATTTTTTTTTCTAAATTGAAGCCAATATTTGTAAGAGTCTTTACATTACAGTCAGTTTTTAATAATTAAAAACTAAAATAAAAAATGTACAAATCATATAAATAAAAGATAATGATGAGGAGTCATCAGCATAATATGTTACAATAAAACATATTATAAGATAGGAAAAAGGAGTGATATGTTTCCACAGAACTCCAGAAAAGTTCAGGACATAGAAGAAGCATTTATAATAAAGGTGAAGGGTGAAAAATAAGGAGCTTCTAGAAAACCTATTATGAGGACATGTTTTCCAGAAAAATAGTGCTAAACAGTAAGAAAGAATACACTGAGTTTCTAGAATAGGATGTTAAATAATATTTAACAACCATTATCACTTGACACTGACTAATGAAAATGGATTCTCAAACAGTTAAGAGGAAGGCTGGCTATTCTACCATGTAGGTATGTTCCAGCTAAATGTTCACCAAAAACTCTTAGGAAAAAAAAATACAGTAAAGTTTCAGGATACAAATTCAATGCACAAAAATTCATTAGTGGCCCTACACACTAACAATATTTTTTCAAAAAAAAAAAAAAAGGAAAGAAACTAAAAAGATTTATTTAGCAGTTGCAACAAAAACAAAAATACCTAAGAGTAAACTTAATGACGCATGTGAAGGTCCTATACATAGAAAACTGTAAAACATTATTAAAATAAATTGAAGAAGACACAAAGAAATAAAAATTTTCATGTTTCTTGATTGGAAGAATCAAAATAGTTAAAATGACCTTATTACCTAAAGCATTAATACAGATTTAATGCAATTCCCATCAAAAATCCCGATGACATTTTTTTAAAGAAGTAGAACAAAAAATTATCAGATTTGTATGAAAGCACAAAAGATCTCAAATAGCCAGAGCAATCCTAAGAAAAACAAACAAAGCTGGAGATATCACTTTGCCTGACTTCAAATTATACTACAAGTGACAATAATATAAACAACATAGTATTGGCAGAAAAACAGACACACAGAACAATGGAACAGACTTGAGAGTCCAGAAATAAACCCTAACAAATATAGTCAAATAATTTATTAATAAAGAGCCAAAAACATACAATGTGGAAAGGAAAGGCCTCTTAAATAAATGGTGCTTGAAAGATTGGAAAGCCACATGCAAAAAGAATGAAACTAGACTGTTGTCCCCATAGATCAAAATTAATTCAAAATGGATTAAAAGACCTAAATATAATACCTAAAAAAAATAAATTACTAAGAAGAAAACATAGATACTAATCTCATGGACTTTGGATTTAGAGAGGATTTTATGAATTTGTTCTCAAAGACAAGGGAAGTAAAAGCAAAAAAAAAAAAAAAAAAGAATGGGACTATATCAGACTAAAAAGCTTCTGGTCAGCAAATGAAACCATTGACAAAACAAAGAGGCAACCATCTGAATGGGAGAAGATATTTGCAAACGGCGCCTTAGATAAGGGCCCAATATCGAAAATATACAAAGAACTCATACAAATCAACATTAATAAAGTCAAACGACCCAATTAAAAAATAGGCAGAGGACCTGAACAGACTCTTCTCCCAAGAAGACATACAAATGGCCACTGACATACAAAAAGATTTCTCAATGTCATTAGCTATCAGAGAAATGTAAATCAAACCACAATGAGATACCGTCTCACATCTGTTAGAATAACTATCATCAACAGGACAAATATTAACAAGTGTTGGAGAAGTTGAGGGGGAAAAGGACCCCTCATACACTGCTGGTGGGAATGTAAATTGGTACAGGCACTAAGGAAAACAGCATAAAAGATTCCTCAGAACATTAAGAATAGAATTAGCAAGGAGGCGGGGAAAAATGGTGTAGATGTCATCATCTGGCCAACCACATCAAAGTTTGTGACATAAACAAGGAGCAAACATCAAAGAAAAATCACCTTGGACTAGATGAACAAGCACAAACTAGGGAGAAAATCTAAGAGATCACCCTGCAATGGCAGAAGGTAGGGCGGGGCAAGGACATGCGCGCTTACCAGTCCCAAGCAGCTGATGGGAACAGAGGCTGCAGCAGCTGCAGACTCCTCTTAAAGGGGTCGTGTCTGCAAGCAGACTTTCACCAGTGACAGACCTGCTCGCTTTGAAGCACCAGTGCCAGTTCAGCTGCCATGGAGCACCAGGGACTTAAAGAGGGGCACTGAGTTGTCAGAGTTAGGGCCGAGGTGAGACTCGCATCCGAATAGAGGTGCCGGCAAGTATCTATTGTTCCTGTGTTGAGCCCTACCCACTCCCAGTGCACAGGGCAGTGCTGCAATACAGAAATCATCAAACTGGATAACAGAGGTTGCTCCACCCAGAGGATTCCTTTGAAACTCCACCACTCCCAACTCGTGGCCCTACCCAAGCCACATCCAGGTGTATCCTTGGTGAGCCAGATGCTCCTTGCTGAGCAGCGCCTAGACTCACACTAGTGTCAGCTGCCTTGGTTTCTGGTGTGGCCTTTTGAGGCAACTATAAGCACAGCATCTGTGGAATTGCTTGCTTAATCTTAACAGGTAGCCCTAAAGGGGCACAGGCTGAGGCTAAATTTGGCCTTCAAGGTGAACCCCTCTCAGGTCTGGCCACTGGACACCTACTACACAAAGCTGCACTAATAAGACTGGGAGACTAAGAGCTTTGTTTAGTACATAGAAACAGATACAAAGGATAGCCAAAATGAGAAAACAAAGAAGCAGAAAACCATACGAAGAGAATGAAAACAGAGAACCAGAAATCATGAAGTCAAGCAATCTAACAGATGCAGAGTTCAAAACACTGCTTATAAAGATGCTCGATGAACTTAGGGCAAGAGTAGATGAACTCAGTGAGACGTTAACAAAAGATAAAAAAACAATAAATAGAAATGGAAATTATAAAAGGGAACCAATCAAAAATGAAGAACACATTATCTGAGAAGAGAAGTATATTAAATGGAATAAACAAAGTGAATAAAGAAGAGGATCAAACCATTGATATAGAGGATGGGAAGCCAAGGGCACTCAATCGAATGGCAAACAAGAAAAAAAAAAAGAAGCCAAGACTATGATAATAATTTAAGGAGCCTATGGAACACCATTAAATGTAAATATATTTGTGTCATAGGAGTACCTGAAGGAAAAAAAAAGATGTCAAAGAGATATTTGAAGGAAATAATGATGGAAAGCTTCTCTTATCTGGTAAAGGAAGTAGACATATATCCTCACGAAGATCGAGAGTCCCAAGAAAGAGGAACCCAAGAGGCCCACACCAAGACACCATAATTAAAATGCCAAGGTTAAATACAAAGAAAGAATCTTAAGAGCAGCAAGAGAATACAGTTAGTTACCTACAAAGGAGACCCTTAAGTCTGGTAACTGATTTCTCAAATGAAAACTACGCAGAACAGAAGGGCTTGGGCACAAAATATTCACGTGATGAAAATCAGGATCTACTATTGTAGGAAGCGACACATCCGAAGGAGGAATTTTGGATGCTCAGACAACTTTGTTAGAGGAAAAAGATTTATTACCGGTGGAGAGTGTGTGGCATTCAACAGACCCAAAGCATAAGCCCCCTGGTTAGATTTATTATAGCTATATACTTCTTACTGTCGCATGCAAGGGGCACGTGATTTCTTTGTTTCAGGTTTCTACATTCACTTCGTGACTCAGGATGGGGAGGGGGAGCTTCAGGTGGAGGCACTGCAAGAGGGGAAAATTTCCAGACCACTGGTCTTATCTATTTATAGGTCATTTTTCCCTGTAGAACACAACCTTGGTGTTGTCAACATTGTTATAGGAACAGAGAGAAGGGACACTGAGCTATAAGCAGAAAGTAGCACTTACTCATGCTGGCACTGGCTCAGTGGATTCCTATCCAAAGGTCGAGCCCCAATTGTAACATAACAAGCAGTTTTACACAGTCTTGTTATTCCTACACAGCTACAGAGATAAGGAAAGACATTAGTTGGCTAGCGAGGTATGAATCAATAGATGTGAGCTGGAGAGTCCTTGAAGCAGGGGAGTTAGCTATGGGAAAATGTTAGCTGGAAAGCACTATGTAGAAGTGGGGGAGAGAGCAGTTAGGAATGGACTTTAACCAGCTGAGTCGGGCATTTCTGTAGGCCTTTTCCTTTGCATTTTTCAGATGCCTCCTCTCTTCTCTTACTACAACCAAGACTACTTTATCTAACAAAGCTATCATTTAGAGATGAAGGATAGATAAAGAACTTCTCAAACAAAAATAGGCTAAAGAAATTTATTATCACCAAGCCAGTATATACAGGAAATGTGGGAGGGTCTTCTTTAAGAAGAAAAAAATGTATCAAAAACATGAACAAAAGATGGTAATAACAACATTCCTATCAACAGTATCTCAAATGGAAAAGAATTAAGTGCTCCAATCAAAAGATAGAGTGGCTGAATGGATACGAAAACAAGACCCCTACTTATGCTGCATAGAAGAGACTCATTTCAAATTAAAAAGACACACAGATTAGAAGGAATGGGATGGAAAAAGATATTGTCATGATGACCTAGTTGGTACTGAGACTGAATAAAATAGGTTGGATTGAGAAAAACAAATATCGCATGATTGCATGTTCATGTGGAATCTACAGAACAAAATCAATAACAACAAGAGCAGAAATTGACTCAAAGATACAGAGAATATTTAGAGGATACTAGATGGGGAGAGTTTTGGGGAAAGAAAAGCAAAGGGATTAGGAAGTACGAATGGTAATTTGCAGAATAGACATGGAGATGTAGAGTGTATCATGGGGAAGATAGATAATAATGTAATAAATATGTAAGGGGGAAGAGGGTTACTAGATTTAGCGGGGTGATCACTTTGCGAGTTATGTGGATCTCTGATCATGATGCTATACAACTGAACTGGTATATTATTATATGCCAACTATAAATGAAAAAAGCTAATTGAATTGTACAATGTAAATACAAGCAACTAGTTTTTCTATATTTTTATAGACAAAAATAAATAAATAATACATTTACTTAAAATGAATATAATTATCATATGATCCTCAATCTTTCTTCTGGGTATCTACCCCACACAATTGAATACCTTTATATATACATGCATCCCGATGTTCATGCAGCATTTGCACACAGTCATCAAAAATTGGAAACATCAGTGTGCAAACAACTTTTTTGATATGAGTTTTCAAGTCTTTGGGGTAAATACCCAGTAGAGAGATTGCTGGATCATGCAGTAGACCAATTCTTAGTTTTTGAGGAACCTCCATACTGTTTTCCATAGTGGCTGTACCAATTTGCAGTCCCACCAGCAGTGTATGAGGGTTCCTTTTTCTTGGCATCCTCTCCAACGTTTGTTTATTACTTGACCTGTTTGATTATTAGCTTGTTCTAACAGGTGTGAATGGTATCTCATTATGGTTTTGATTTGCATTTCCCTAATAGCTAGTGATTTGAGCATCCTTTCATGTATTTGTTGGCCATTTGATGTTCATAGCAGCATTATTCCCAGTGGCCAGGACATGAAACACTGAAGTGTCCTACAATAGATGCTTGAATAAGGAAGCTGTGGTACATATATACAACGGAAATATTACTCAGCCATAGGAAGAGATGAAATACTGCCATTGTGACAACATGGATGGGCCTCAAGATAATCATGCTAAGTGAAATTAAACCAGACAGAAAAAGTTGAAAATCACATGAATATCGCTTATACGTGGGATATAAACCTAAAGGCAACAAATGAACAGGACAAACAGAGACTCATGGACATGGATAATAGACTAGTAGTTATCAGAGGGTAGGGGGAGGGTGAATGTAGATGGGATAAAGGGGTTCAATATGTTGGTATAGAAAGAATCTAACTATGTGAGGTGAACACACAGTGTACATTTTAACAGTAAGTATAATACAATATACAGCTGAAACTTACTGGATTCCTAACCAGTGTCATCATAAAAAAATAATTGGAAACAATAAAGTGTCCATCAATAGATGATTGCATAAAGATGATATGGTAATATATACAATACAATATTGCCCAGCTATAAGAAAAGATGAAATACTACCATTTGTGACAAGTTGGATGGATCTGAAGATTACCATCCTAAGCAAATATGTCAGACAGAAAAACTGCAGAACCATTTAATGTCACTCATTTGTGGGATCTAAAACTGAAGCAACAAATGAACATGATAAGGAAAACAGAGACTCATGGACACAGACAGTAGTTTAGTGGTTACAAGAGGAAAGTGGGGTAAGGGCAATAGGTAGGGGGCAAAAGGGGTGAAATATATGGAGACAGAAAAAAATTAACCTTGGGTGATGAACACACAATGAAATATGCAGATGACGTATTATTGAATATTACACTTGAAACCAATATAATTTTATTAACCAATGTTACCCCAATAAATTTAATTTTAAAAGCCTAACTGTAAACTTCAAGAAAATGTCTTCTGGGTTTTCATTCTAGTGAATGTTACTCAAGAGAGTTTTGAAGATTATTTCTAGGTAGCAACTGCATGGCAAACTTGTAGAATAATCTGTCCAGATTGGAGCAGATAGAGGGTTTCAGGAGTGAGGTAACTAGTAAATTAATTACATAGAACAGATATTGTGGTAGATAATGTGATGATGCATACCAGAAATAACTAAAAACAAACTGTAAAATTATGCAAGTGAACAAACTAGGCAAAATTGATAGCCTGAAATTATAAAAATGTAAATGATTATATGTAATGATAAGACTGAGCAATCATTTAGTGAATTACAATAACTTGTGAACATGCTTGTTAATGATTTAAGTAGTGTAGTGATATATATTTGGAGGAGGAGAAGAGCGGTAGTTTGGAAGGGAGAGGATGTGCAAGATAGTTAAATCTTCATCTATTATAACAGAAAATTGATATATATTACCTGAGAAATATTTAAAGTTGATGAACCAAAGGAAGTTTATTTTATATTGTATATTGTTTTAGAAATATTACCATCACTTTTAGATGAAACAGCTATAGTAGATAAAAGTATTGCCTCTGGAAATCAGAGCTAGGAAGAGTTGGAGCAAAGAAGCTGCTGTATTTTATTAAAAACCTTAAGTACTATTTGATACTTAAATATCTTAATAAATGTATTTTGATACATTATACATTATATTAAAATTAAAAAAAAACAAAACAAAAAGTTGGGAACAAAAAAGAGCTTGTATGGAAGTGTCTAAGCACTGAAAAACATTGCTCTGTAAAAATTCCATTGGCCTGGTGCAATTTTCCTTATTCCTCCCACCTTACTAACCATACATAAGGAAGGGTTTAAAGATTTAAGTGTTTTATAGAGAGGAGATATTGTTGGTATAAACCAAAATTAATTTTAGAATCTATTAAAAAAATAAAAGACATGTATTTGAGCAAAATGAGGTGCAACTGAGGAGACAGATTCAGGGAGCAAACTAAGTTGTGTTCAGGTAGATTAAAATGGGTTGGCTACCTTTTATAGCAGAAGTTCCCTCCCAGGTTCCCAATTAGGTTTGTTTTATGTAAATGAGCTATCTAAATCATACAAGTCTGATTGGATGGAGCAGGTCTCAGACTGTTAGTAGAAAGATGAAACCAGTGTCTTCCTGCAGTGGTTGACTCAGATGGAATAAATAAGCTGGTCATACTGCAGGAAACCAAGTTTAGTCTGAGATTCATCCAGGCCTACAGAGTCTCTAAGAGCCCCTCTAGAGCAAATGACTGCTAGACTCTTATTATTTATAAAATGTGGGCCCTTTTTTAACATGGGGCATTCGTCTCAGCAGATAAATTCCTTCTTGGGCTTCACATTAAATAAGTCTTTCTTTTTGGGTTCCACATTGGTAAATGTGACTGTGCCCTCTTGGCAGTAGGTAGTTATCAAAGAAAATGTTTTTAATATATAAACAATATTAAACTTTACCTAAGCCCTGCAATGTGGAAAACAGTGACAGTTAAACTCCCCATCCTTTACTATTTCAGGAAATAGCCCAACTGCAGAGAACCACGCTTTCAAATAAAATTTAAATAAGACTGGTGGATAACCCATATTACCTATGACAAAGCTAGGCGAGACTTTGAATGTCCATTCTTTGCCTCATAAATGGTTTGCTGAACTGTTTGTCCCCACTAATCAATCTGGACTAAATGCCACTAACTTGATCAAGATTTTACTCGGAATTCTCTCCTATGCTGAGATCTCTGAACTTCGACCCACCCTCAATCTGAGCCAGCATTGCAATACAGAATAGCCCATTCTTAATGGCTCCTCCAGAGAGTTGACAATAGAGGAAAAATCTAATCACTGTCAATCACACCAAACATATCTTGTTTTTTTCTAGTATCATTTATTCCTACCAATAAAAAAATTTTTCTTTATTTTACCTTTTAGAGGCTTGCAGATCTCATGATTGGAACTTCTCCTTAGTACAATAGTCACCCTTCCCTTATAGTCATGGAAATTGATAAAGATTGACCAATTTCCCAATAAACTGTTTATATGATTGTTTTTTCTAAGTCAGAATCCAATTCTTGAAGATTTCTACTAAAATAAGACCAAGTTAATATTCTGCTCTTTTTTTAGGCGATTGCTGTTTTAATGAATGCTAAAAAAAAAAAAAATTCTGTCTTTGTATTCTGGACGTGTGTGTGGGTATGCACATGTGCACACGTGCATTCACTTGTGCCGATGTAGTAGGTGATTAACAAAAAAATTAACTGCTGTGCAGTGATAAGTAAGGGTGATGACCTGCAAATGGAGGTTGTGATATTAAATGTCAAGATGAGCTCTGGTCCTTAGAAGTTGGTAGAAGATTTTAGCAAAGAAAAAAAAAATGAAATGAAATGAACAACAAAAAAAATACTTGTGTAGAAGAAATGTAATATTTGGCAAAAAATCCACTTCTGGCACAGAGCATTCATAGGCCTTCCAAGAAAGATATGTAGAAGCTACTCTTCAAGTATTGAGTTTTATTCTTCACAGAGCTAAGCTAGATGGCATCACAGAGTTCAAAATAATAATAGATAACATTTACTAAGTTGCTCACAATATGTCAGGGGCTTTCTATGTATTAAACTTATTTAATGCTTGGAACAACAATACGAAGTAATGCTATTAACTTCCTCTCACAACTAAGCAAACTGAAGCACAGGGGTCTTATGTAATTTTCTAAGGTCACACAGCAGGGACATGATACAGGCAAATTTGAACCCAGGTTGTTTAACTCTACAGTACAAGCCCTTGATCATTATAATACACAATCAGCAAGATAACAGTCATTACATCCACATACACTCACTTTCCTCTTTGTATGGCTATACTAGACTTATTGTATTTTAAAAACAAAAGTAGATAATTATTTTTTGAAATTTAAATTCAATGAATTGTATAATTTAGGGTAATTTCCAAAGTAAAAATCTTGAAAATAAAATTGGTCAAGGTTTCAACAATAATTTTCTTCAGATGAAGTTAGGATAAGTGTTTTATTTTTCTTCTTGTTTGTTTGTATTTTTTATTTTTTATAATGAAATTGCTTTTATTAAAAGGAAAAAGTTATTTCATATTAAAAACATTTTGCTTATTATTACAATGAGTAATATTGCTTTCTTTTGTATACTAGGCCATTTCTCTGGTTTTTATCCCCCTAGAGTTCTTCAAAAACTGCATTTTTTTAAACAAGCACTCCAACTAAGTTTTAATGCATGTGGCTAAAAGATAGAGTGGCCATAAGATTTATAATATAATCCAAACTGCAGCATTTAGAAAGTGGAAAGGGAGTGCCGAAATATTTAAAGTTGTTATAATTTAAAAATTTTAGACTTGTCTGGTCAAAAGGGTAGAGTAGGTAATGTTTGTGCTTGCCTCATTCATGACCACATCAAAATTACAACTAAACTACAGAAAACCATCATTGAGAATCACCTGAAGTCTAGCCGAACAGAAGTTCTACAACTAAGGTTATACAGAGAGGCTGCTCATGACTGGTAGGAGGAGTAGAGACATGGAATGGGCTGGTCTCCATATCTGTCTGTGATGGTTGAGAATTAGGAGAGATATCTTGGCTGCTGAGGTCTCCCTAAAGGAGCGAGGAGTCCCAGCCCTGCACTGGGCTTTCCAGCCCAAAGTTCTAGTGCCAGAAAGAGAAGTCCCTAACACTTTGGCTATGAAAAACAGCAGAGATCGTGGCTGAGTGAGACTGAGAGCTGTGGGAGTAGCAGGTGTTCCTCTTAAAGGGCCCACACATGGAATTGCTCACTGATGGACTCACTTGCTCTGAGCTCCAGCACGGGGGCAGCTGCTAAAAAGAAAGTGTCAAGGAGGTACTGGGTTGTCTGGATTCAGGGAAAGGGCTTGAGCAGAAGCTTCTCCCAGACAGAAGTGCTGGAAGAATCCATTGTCTCTTTGTTGAGCTCTCCCCTAATCCTGGCATGCATACATAGTGACTGCCATTCTGAGTTTATCGACCCTGGCTAACAGTGGTTTGTCCCACCCTGGTGATTCTCTGAGAGCCTGTCTCACTCAACTTGTGGGCCCATCCAAGCTGCTTCCAGTGGATTTTCCATACAAATGGCCTATTTTGGCTCATGCTACACATTTTTAAAAATCTCTCAAAATTCACAAAACCTAAATAAGCAGCATCTGTCCCTAGTGTTCCCTGCACCTGTAACTCCTGCTAAGCAGCCCTAAGCCAGAACTAAATGCAGCCAGCCTTTATTTAAGACTTGGCCTCTCTATAGGCTCCCAAACCTAGAACAGGTGGTAGCCCACCTGCAGATTGCTTGGTAACTCTTTGCTAGGTGGCCCAGGCAAGACATAAGCTGAACATGACCTGCAGCAGGGCTCTTTCAGGAAATATTGGGGCCTGCAATGCTCAACAGCTATCTCCTGACCAAGATGGAGCACCATATGAGACAATATCCAAAGGACGATTACACCCAAAGGACAGAAATGAGCAGGCATTGGAGCTCTGCTAAATCAAATGTTGCTTTGTAGGTCAGACTCTGTTAGCCAGTTTTTACAACAAAATCAGCCATGGGTCAACTTCTTACTAGGACAGGGGACATAGGAGACCTATGTAATACATACATGCAAATGCAGGGAGGAGCAAAAATGGGGAGACACAGAAGTATGTTCCACATGAAAGTACAGAACAAAGCCTCCAGAAAAAGAACTAAAACAAAATGGAAGCAAGCAATCTACCAGATACAGAGTTCAAACACTGGTTTTAATGATGCTCAATAAACTTAGGGGAAGAATAGATGAACTAGTGAGAATTTTAACAAAGAGATTTAAAACATAAACATGGAGTTAGAAAACTAAAAGAATCAATCAAATATGAGAATACAGTACCGAAATGAAGAGTGGCATTAGAGGGAATCAGTAGTGGAGTACACAGGCAGAGGATAGAAGATAAAGTAGCAGAAAACACTTGGTCAGAACAGGACCAGAAAAAGAGAGAGGGAGAGAGAGAGAGAAGAGAGAGAAGAGAGAGAGAGAGAGAGAGAGAGAGAGAGAGGAATTAAAAAAAAATGAGAATAGTTTAAGGTACCTCTAGGACGCATATCAAGCACACCAAACAACCACACCATAGGGGTACCAGAAGAGAAGATAGAGCAAAGAATGGGAAAACCTATTTGAAGAAAATAATAATGAAAAACTTCCCTAACCTGGTGAAGGGAATAGATATACAAACCCAATAAGTATAGAGAGTTCCAAATAAGTTGAACCCAAAGAGGTCCACATGAAAAACACGTCATAATTAAAATGCTAAAGGTTTAAAGTCAAAGAAAGAATCTTTAAAGTAGCAAGAGAAAACAGTTAGTTACCTACAAGGAAGCTTTCATAAGAATGTTAGCTGATTTCTTAACAGAAGTTCGCAGGTTGAGAGGAACTGGCATGTAGTTAAAGTGTCGGAAAGCAAGGAACTGCTGTCAAGATTATTCTACCAATCAATTCTATAATTTAGAATTAAAGGACCGATAAAAAGCTTCCCAGACAAGAAAAAGCTATGGAGTTCATCGATACCAAACAATGTTACAAAAAACGTTACAGGGACTTCTTTACAAAGAAAAAGGAAAGAAAGATAAAAAATATAAATAACAAAATGGCAAAAACTACATATGTATCAATAATTACTTTAAATGTAAATAAATTAAATGGTCCAATCAAAATCTGGAGTGGTCGAAAGGATAAGGAAACAAAACCCTTACGTATGCTGCCTACAAGAGACTCACTTCAGATCAAAAGACACACAAAGACTGAAAGTAAAGAGATAAATAAAGATGTTTTATGAAAATATAAATAAAAAAATAAACTCTTGTTAGCAGTACTTAACACCAGACAAAATAGACATTAAAACAAAGGCTATAAACAAGAGAAAAAGAAGTACCCCGTAATTGCACTTCTGGTATTTATCTGAAGGTACCCCAAATACTACTTTGAAGGGACATGTGACTCCATAAGTTCATTGCAGCATTATTTACAATAGCCAAAATATGGAGGCAACCTGTGTGTCCAAAAAATGAATGAATGGATAAAGTAGAAATGATACATATGTACAATGGAATGTTGCTCAACCATTAAATAAACAAACAAACACACCTATAATAAATACAAGAATGAAATCTTGCCATCAGCAACAACACATATGGACCTATAGTGTATTGTGCTGAATGGAGTAAGTCAGATAGAGAAAGGCAAATGACATATGATTTCACTTACATGTGAATCTAAAGAAATGAACAAACAAAACAGAAACAGACTCATAGATACAGAGAACATTTCGATTGGTTGCCATATGGGTTGGAGAATGGCCAAAAAAGAGGAATGGATTAAGAAGCACAAACTGGTAGTTTTACAAAATAGCTGTGGGGATGTGAAGTACAGCATAAGAAATATAGTCAATAACATTGTACTACTTACTATGTATGGTGTCGGATACTAGATTTATTGAGGTGACCACTTCATAAGCTCTATAAATGTCCAATCACTACTTAATACACCTGAAACTAATACAATATTGTATGCCAACTGTAAATGAAAAAAAAATGTAAATTATTAAAAAAAACTGAAAAAAATTTAATTTAACTGACAAATTGGTTTCACTATATTGATAGACCTACAAAATAGTTATATTCAAACACTTTCTTTAACATAAAATAATGTAAAAAAAATCTTGTACATTAAGCAGTACTTTATAAATTATATAATTTATTCAAACATTAAAAAGTAATATGTAGAATGTTATTCTTGGTACATGTTCATATACTTTATTCAGTAGTTTCCTAGCTATATCATTCTGAAATATCATGTTAACTTTTTGAGAAAAAAATGTATTTTAAAATGTGTTCTACTCTTTTAATTTTTTCTGAAATATTTTTCAAATTTTAATTTTATGGTTGATAAATTTGAAAATGTTTTATACTGTTAATTGATTCTTCTTTCTAGACTATGATCATTTTAAATGGAAAAATACTGTCTATAAGTCCTGAGAAACTCAGAGGAAATTCTGCTAAATGTAATATATTTCTAATTCTAATTGTTCGTATTAAAATGTATATTTGTTTTAGCTTAATTATATTGTTCTTTTCTCTATTTATTCAACAAATTTTTTATAAGATAATTTATCAAGAAGTTGCCTCTTTTTTGAACCTTTTGAATATTTCACCAAATTTAGATGCTACAAAATCATATCCTTTATTTTATTCTATTATGGTTTAGAATATTAATTTTTCCAATAAAAAATGTGATCCATCACAAAATCACAAATCCAGCTACTCCAAAGTACTATTATAAAATTATACTTTTGAAATTAAAACTTTTGCATAGTTTGGACTCTTATCACTCTAATTCAGTCTGTCCTTTTTTTCTGTAACAATAAATTTCAATGTCTTTCTATTTCAAGCTTTGTTTTTAGTCTTTGTAAATCATTAAAAGCTTACAAAGTAATTAATATGTTTGGTATTTCCTTCACTGTACATTAAAGAGTTCAAACTGATTTTGATAAAATTTAACACAAATTTAAATAATTTAATTGACAAAAAGGAATTGATTTTAATTGTATACAGGTTAATTTACAAAATAGTTAATTCAAAGCTTAAACATTTCTAAAGTATAACTGATGATAGGCAACAAGTAAAGAAAGAAAATAATTACGCAAAGAAAATGTTATTTATTTTTTTGATTCAACACTATCTTTACACAAAAATATATAGTTCTATCAGTTACTCTTTGGTCCATATGAATATTGACAACTATAGACTCTACATTGACTGACATACTACTAAAACATTTTAGGATGTGATTATGAATTATTTATGTACCATAAAATAATCCCAAGTAAATTTCTTTAGTCATTTTCTAACTCAATAATAAGTTAAATACCTTAATAATATTTTACCACAATGCTTTGCTCCACTAATATTTGGATTTATATAATAACTGTAAAATAATTTTATCTCCAGATTGAACTTTTAAACTGAATATAAAACAGCATTCACAATAATATAACATGTTTCACCTTAGACAAATAAACTTTTAAAGTCTTTACCATCATTTCATGAATTAGATAAAAATCTAACCATTGTTAAAAATACCATTTTCTATTTGCAAAATTGGATGTCTTTGATCTAAAATTGCCATCATGTAACTGTGAAGTTTTCCTGTTAATGGAACTAGCTCATTAAATTATTAATCACTTTTTGTTTTTATGCATGTGAAAGGTTTAGAACCAAATATGAGTTAAAATTAATTTAGAATAAGTCATTTTGATCTAAATAAACAGTACATTTTATGAATTATGTATTTACCAACTTCTTGAGAAAGAAAATTATATTACTTCTCATTAAACACATTTTTTAAAAGTTTATCAATTATTGGACATACTTATTACAAAAATAAAAGTTCTGCCAAACACTAGAGTTAATAAATAGTTGTAGACCATACAATACGTGACAAAACCACTGTAGGAAAAGCGTTATGCTACAACAAAATCTAGAACCTGTTCTATGGCAAAGCTGTTCAACCTGGTCTGGCACACATTTCATAGCCACCTAACCTTTTTTCAGGTTTCCAACTAAACCCAACAACTGGCAGACTGGAGGCTTTATACATCTGGCAGTCCTGAGTACTACCATTTAAGGACAGAAGGAGTAGCAGCCCCTAGCTGCTCATACCCCAATTCCGTTTATCACTAAGAATTCTTCATGTTGTCTTTAAAAAGGAGGTTTCTAACTAGGCTATGCCTGGAAAAAGTCTTTCAAATTTACCCAAATGTCAAAGTGAAACTGCTTACTATACATATATCACACACTATTAGACGTGACAATGGCAGGAACTGAAAATACAAAATGAAGGTTAACCAAACATCCAGGCTAAATTTAATGTACCTATTAATAATAATGATATATTAAAATGAAACATCTGAGAAAAAAACTAAACCACACTGGACCTATTCATGGACCACTTTTTGAGTGGACTGCTCTAAAGCCTGCTGCAGTGTCCTGTCTTCAGTTAGTGTTAAATCCATATTTCCCAGGTGAAACACAAATTCTTGTTACTTCTCCTACTTCTACCCTCAGAAAATTTTAAGATTCTAGGAGTCTATGTAGGGTTTCATAAATCATTTTTTTACTGCAAAGACAATAGAAAAACAAAAACAGCATAAATCCCCTTATCACTATATTTTTTGAAATGGCTACGATAAACCCCTTAGTCACCAAATTAGTATTTATGGTCTTAATTTGACTGTTTCTGAGCCTAAGCTGCATAACATGGAACACTTGTACATTACATCTGTATACATTATGTTTCTTATATTTCAATCAATTGTCCAGAATGATTTTGTTTAAATTCCAGTGCATATGTTGCTATGTAATCTATTTTAGTTTTCTTCATGCTGCTGGTTGAAAATGTTCTATTATTCCTTTTATGAATCTCAAAGTTTTTAAAAAAATTTTCCAGTGTCAACTATGTTAGCTTTTGAAAATCCTATGGCATTGGTAAAATCATCAAACTATGTTTATAGCTTTCAAAATGTTTATCTGCTTTGACTTTAATCTGTACCTGAAAGCAACCAGCTTTTGACTCTTTTAGTAGTAGCTCTTAGGTCGACATTAAAGAAAATATCATTTAGTTTTTCAAATTCTTCCTAACTTCCTAACAGATTAGTGTTCGTCTTATTTCTGAAACGAATATCAGCAATGATGGTGTACTGGTAGTGGTGATGATGATGACATGTATTTTTTGCATTTGTAAACATAAATAATAATATCAGGAAATAAGAGAGTCTTTAGAAATTCAGAGTAAGAAATATTTCAAAGACTATCACAACCATGTCTTTTCTGAATAATCACTGTGGCCACTGGACCATCTCACAGATTACCTAGCTCTAGATTTCTTTTTTATACAATGCATTTAAAATTCCTGCTTAGCTACTTACTCAATTGTTCTATTAGTTGCAGGTGACATTTTACTGATGTAAACACACATTAATGTATTATAAATTGTCTTTTGGTTTACACATATAAATCTTTATCATTTAACATTGTTGTTCCTTTTCTGTTTGCTTCACAAAGAACACTTCCTTAACTAAAGTGATAGAATAGAGTTGATTAATGAAATTTTAATGATACTTTGACCAACCAATTCAAAAAATCCCCTCTCTCTCTCTCTCTCTCTCTCTCTCTCTCTTTCTCTCTCTCTCTCACAAGTTACATTACACAGTTTTGTTTTATTTATTTATTTATTTATTTATTTATTTATTTATTTATTATTATTTATTTATTTTTTTCAGAGTGATCATCGCTTCCTGAAATTCTTTTACTTATTTACTTTTTAAAAATTTATTTTCGGGCTAGAATATGAACTCCATAAGAGAGAAGACTCTACTTTGTTTTGTCATTACTATAACTTTATTTCTCAAAATACTACCTAGCACATGCTGGCTGTTCAAATAAGTTTTTTGAATGAGTAAGTGGTGTTCCATAAATATGTCTATAATAGTTGAATATAAGTGACTAATTCTCTGAGCAAAAAGTGGCTTACTCTAAGGTTCAGGCACATCTTAGAATATTTAGAGAATTAATAATATGTGTCCATTATGGGTTATCATGGGGAATTTAAAATGTTCTTGGGAGAGATTTTATTTTAAGTGAAAAGTAGTTGAGGAACTTAACCTGGTTCTAGAAAAATGTGCCATTTCAAAGTAGGGAGTGACACTGTGTGCTCGATGATGGGTGTCACTCATGTTGTTTCCTGAGTCTCAAGAGGATAGCACTGTGATAAACAAAAGCTAAAAATGAGAAAAGTAGCAATGATGACAACTCAGAATCCAGAAAGCCCTGGTATTGATGACACAGGTTCCAGCAATTTCAGCAATGAGAAATGAAGTCCTCAACACCGACACAATGATTCTAGATATTAGGCATCTGGCACCTCATGTCAATGAGCATTTGCAACAGCATCTCTACCTTCAGAAAATTTTAGCACCAGTGTTGAGCAATTCTTGGAAAATGTTGATATAGTTGCTACTTTGAGCATCAGCAGCAACAAGTCATCAAAATGGGAGAATGGAAAAAACAGAACTTAGTGTGTAAAACAACTTCTTTCTGCCCCCACATGGGGACTTCAATAACTATTTGGTAATATTTTCTGCAGAACAAACTTTCTTAACTTCATCACTATGACATTTTGAGATGTATAGTTCTTTCTTATGGAGCTATGTTCCGTGCAATGTAGGATGCTTAGTAGTGTCTCTGATTTCTATGTACTAACTGGTGCCTGTACTCAGCAGCTATGACAAACATAGATATCTCAAGACATTACCAAATGTCCCTTTGAAGGGGAAATTGCTCCCAGTTAATAAATACTGCTGTAGAATAGAATGAGAGAGCAAAGTCAGAGAAATCTTTTTGGAACCATTACTATCACTTAAGTCTTGCCCTATGCCCCAGAAAGAGGAGTCCGAGAAACCTTGGTTACATGTACAAATGAAAATACACCTTAGATTTTTTCATATACATCAAAATTTAACATCTGTAATAGTCAAGCCTCTTCAGAGAAACAGAACCAGTAGAGATTTATTTCAATGAATCGGCTTATGTGATCATGAGGGCTGTAAGTCGGAAATTAGTAAGGCAGGCCAGCGGGCTGGAAGCTCTCAGACAGGGCCTGGAGTTGCAGTTTGGAGCAGAATTTTTTCTTTCTCAGTGAAACCTCATTTGTTTTCTTAAGGTCTTTCAAATGACTGGATGATGCCTACCCACATTATAGAGGTAATCTCCTTTACTTAAACTTAACCAGTTGAAGATGCTAACCCCAAATACAAAGTATCTTCATAATAACACATAAATGTGTATTGAATAACTAGTTACCATAGTTATTCATAGCCAAGTTGACACATAAAACTAATCATAACACTATCATATGTTTTTGAAATTTCACCAAGCTACTTTGGACAAACACACATAATAAATTATGTTGGTTGTGAATCTCAGTAATTCTTTAAAGTAGAAATTTTAGCACTGTGAAACAAATAAATTTATAAAATCCTAACCTTATATAGGATTACAAAACATAACATTACAAAAATGACCTGAAGGAAGAGATCAGAGTAGTGGCAAAAACATGAACTCTGAAATAAGACCTGAGCCTGACCCCAAATCCAGGCTCTAAAGCTTACTAGCTATGTCATCTTGTTGCAATAATTTACCCTTCAGAGCTTCAACTTCCTCTACCTGTTAAAGAAGCACAATAATACATGCATCCAAGGGTTGTTATGAGATTGGAATGTGATGTCTCGAAAACATCAAGGATGGGACTTAGTCTATTAAAATAATTACCGCTTACTGGCCACTTTTTTTATGTTCAGCACTCTTCTAAAGCTTTTTTTCATGAATCAATTCCTACAATCCTCACAATAATCTTAAGAGAACTTTACTATAGTTATTTTCATTTTACTGATAAAAAATTAAGGCTTGAAAATATTAAGGAACTTGTTAAGCCAGCATTTGCACCCAGACTGCCTGACATCAGAACCCAAGCTCTTAACTGCTATGTCTTTGGTTTGAACAAATACAAGTATCTATATATGGGGTTGGCAAACTACAGCCCATAGGTAGCAGACCAAATACAGCTCACTCTTTGTATTTATATGGCTCATGAGCTAAGAATGTTTTTTACATTTTTAAGAGGTCAAAAGACAATCAAAAGAAGAATACTATTTTGTGATGTGTAACAACTACTTGAAATTGAAATTTTAATGTCCATAAATAAAACTGTATTGGAACAAAGCCACACACATTCATTCATATATTATTTATGGTTGTTTTCATGCTATAACAGCAGAGTTGTATAGTTGCTAGAGGAACTATGACCATTTACACTTAAAAATATTTGCCATCTGGCCCTTCATGGGTAATGTTTTGCCAACTCCTAGTCTAATTACCTAACTTTGGACAACATCTCAATTTTATACAGGTTGTGTTTTGTGTCTCAAAAAATAGCATTGTGTGAGACTTAGAAATTATAAATTTATCAAATCGAGAAGAGTATGAAATAACAGAATTTGCCACTTATTTTGGTGCTGACAGCAAACATGTGATGACAGAAATTCAGAGAAAAATAGTCTGATAACACCATCTACTGAGAAAATCTGAGATTACAGAAGATGTGACAAAAATCAGGTTTTCTAGATTATATGCATCAACATCACCTGGATTCTTGGTCTGAAATAATTTTCTTGATTACACTCCTCATATACTTAGTAGGCCTGGAGTGCGTCCAGGAATGTATATTTTTAAGCAAACAGCCCAACTCATTCTGATTCAGGTGATCCTTGAACCCTCTTTGAGAAACATCAATATAAAACAAAGTTCATACTGGGAGAAACAGAAGACATATATCCATTTACATTCCCTCATTTTAAAATGTGTTTTAGTACACATGACTCAATATTGTTGTGTCTTCAGCAATGGATTTGGTGGAAGCAATAGTGCAAAGGTGTCATGTGCTATGGCTGAAATCAAGCATGCTTTAGGCTTTACTCCAGTCATATTGAGTCCCAGTGAAAGAGGGAACTATGCAACAATTACCTGGAGGAAAAAGTGATTGATACTACCTAAACTGAAAGTAAGGAGTTTGAAGACTGGTGCCTGTGCTAAGTCAATAACTAGAGGAAAAGGATAGATAATTTAAATGAGAGCAGTAGGATTGGCGATGTGGGTGGGAAGAAGAAATCTGATGAATTCCCCTAATAGGTGGTCTACTGCTGATTTTGCCATATTTTTATTGGCTCAGAAGTATAGAATTGTCATTGAAGATATAACAAATGCATCATGAAGTCCTCTTACAAGAACCATCAACTGCAACAGTTTGCTCTCCAGCTTCCAGTGTATGGTTGGGGCTCAGTAAATGTGAGAGAGGAGAAACTGGTTAAGAAAAGTGAGAAAAGGTGGTAACAGAAAAGTTATTTGGGCAATAGAAGTAGTAGTTCTGCTAAACTTTTCTTTTCAATGTGGTGTAGTAAGGATGTATGATGCCTTTGAGGTAGATACTATTATTAAAGCCACACATGCTGATAAGAAACTGAAGCTTAGAGAAGATAAAAACAAATAAACAAACAAACAACAACAACAACAAAACATTTGTAAAGATCACTGCTATAGTCTAAATGTTTGTGTCACTCCAAAATTTGTATGTTGAAATCTTAATGTACAAAGTGATATCAGGAGGTAGGACATTTAGGGAGTGCTTAGGTCATGAAGGTGGAGCCTTCATGAATGAAGTCAGTGCTCTTATATAAAGAAAACCCCACAGAGCTTCTTATCCCTTTCCACCATGTGATAATAACTAGAAGTCTGTGGCCCCTGAGTGGGCCCTCATCCCACCATATTGACACACTGACCTAGGACTTTCAGCCTCCAGAACTGTGAGAAATTAAATATTTTGTTTGTTTGCTTGTTTGTTTGTTTGTTTATAGCCACCCAGCCTGTGGTATTTTGTTAGAGCAGTCTGAACACACCAAATAACCAATATAGCCATTAAGTGGTAGAGCCATACAAACACAAAATCCAGATTTTTCTAAGCTCAAAGCCCATGCTTTTCTGACAATGATTAGCTGCTAGGCAACCAATGTGAACACACTCATGTACATTAAAAAATATCACAATAATTGTTACCATTTGTTGAAACTTTTTAGGTCTAAGTAATTATGCACACATGCATTGCATTGTGTGTGTATAATATTTATCCATTGTATATGTGTGCCTATCCTTTGCTTACTTTGACCTTACCATAGCTCTGCAAATGAAGTAAGTACCATTTTTACCTTCATTGTTCTGATGAGGAAATAAGTTCTAAGAAGAAAAGGTAACTTAGCTAGTATGTTTCCGAATCTGGATCAGACTCAAATCAGTTAGACTCTAAGTCTTTCTAATATATAAGACACAGTCATAGATTGATATAGTATCCCAACATCACCATGCCCTCTCCTAGACTCTTCTAAAGTATGGGGATGGTTATGACTTTATGAAGAGTCAAATCAGGAACTATAATTAGCAAAATGAAACATCAGACATCATATATGCCTAACAAAAAAGTTTATGAGCTGCAAATGAATATAATTTCTGAGGGATTTTAATATTTTAAAAGGCCTAAATTTCTTCAGAGCAATCATTGATGCAATGTTCCATTTCCTGGAATCTTGTGAAACCTGAGGATAAGTTTATACTTCAGACTTTAAAATGATGGTCAACCCAAGCCTAACAGATTGACTGCAATCTCATGAGAGACTCTGATACAGAACCACAACAATTAAGTCAGTCCTACATTGCTAACCCTCAGAAAACTGTGTGACATAAAATAATATTTATTTTGTTTTGTTTTGTTTGTTTGTTTAAGCTGCTAAATTTGGGGTAATTTGTTATACAACAATAGATAACATAAGAGACATTATTTTTTATGCAGTCACATGATTCTGTCTTTAAAGGCAATACTAAAATGCATAGGTACCGGCATTCTAATGGACTAGCTATCTAGAATCAAAACATCACCTTTTACATTTCTGTGTCAATATTCTAACAAGGAATATTTCTTCTATTTTGCAATATAATTTGTCATGTATATCCTTCTCCCTGTGGTTCCCTTTAGTCTTCCTGCATCCTTGGAGCTATGCTGAACCCAGATTGACTTCAGTCTCCTCCAGAGCAGGGTGTGTTTTAAGTAAGGACCTATTGCATCTTCTCCATGCTTGCTAGTCACGTCCTGAATATGGCATGAGCTTTGTAGGCAAACAAAACCTACTGCTGATCCAGGAAGCAGAGTTCTTATCTTCGCTGACCATGATCCACTCCCACAGGTGCTTCAGCTCTGCTTCTCACGTTTCTTGTTACACAGCCAAATAGTTTCTCTCTCCAGGTTGCTCTCAATCTACATCTTACTTGTAGCTTAATCTAGTGATAGGGATATGAGAGACATATCCGCTATTAATTGGTATCAACTTTCCTCTCTAGACCCTCTAAGATGTTCTCAGCCCCATTCCTTTGCTCTCAGGTAGAAGTGTGTCTTCTATTCCTCTGTGTAGGCATTTTTTTCTCCAGGTGGTCTGATGAATAGCTGTGGAGTTTTTCATCTCTAATTGTTATCTTAATCCAATGTATTGCTGAGGAGTTTTGGGATGGTATAAGTGCAAGCAAAGGTTAGAAGGTATCTTCATGACTTTAATATAATTAGTAATTATATAATATATATATATATACACACACACACACACACACATATATATGTATATATATAAACTGAAATGTATACATATATATGTGCATACAAATGACATATAAAGTGAATAACTATACACACATTTATACTACATAAATATATAAATATATAAATATATATATTTATTTAAAATATGTATATTTAAATTATTGACTTCTATTTGATATTCTACTGACAATATGCAAAACTATGTGGAGCCTAAAAAAAGGGAATTAAATAATAAGAATCATTGTTTAAATATAAAGTCCATGGATGAGAAACTGTAGCTGGTAGGCAAAGCTCAAGTTACAAAAAGCTATTCTTATTTATGTACAATAATTATTAATCAGGCTGGTTAGCAGCTTTGGTGACATATCCCTAACAAGCAATAGCTTATTTTGCTATGACAATTAGCCACTGCAAATATATATTCCATGTTGACACTAAATATAATAATATCCTGATTTATTCTATTATAAGAATGATATATATGATTCAGTTACATAAATTAGTCAATACATAAAACCAGAAAGAATCAAGTTCCCAGGACTACAAAAGCTGAGGGCCAAATCATGGGCTATGATGACTTTAATTTATAATAGCTCTGAATAGCTAGAATACCTTTCTTTCTAAATACCCCTTTAAACTTTGACAGTGTACAGTTAATGAAATGTCAAATCTAGCTACAAAAATTGTTTGTTTGGCTTACAAACATTTTATTTTAAATTGAATTTAAATTCCTTTAGAAGAGCTTATATTCTCAATCCTAATGTTTCATGATTTAGTTTTATTTATACATGGTCTTATTCATACCTTTATATACCTATCTGGTTTCTGAAAATATTCTGAGTTTGCTGACCTACATAATTCTGTGTTTTCTAACTGTTTAAGGTAAGTAGGTTTGATCTCAAACACATCTTAAAACTGGTTATTATCCTTTTGCTACTTCCAAACAAACAACGATGAAACCAGAGGTTGTACATAGTAAATGCTTCCCCCACAGGCACAGAACTAGTCCAAGTTCTTTATTTGTTGAACAAAAGGTGTCACCTGTCAACTGAAAATAACTTAAACCACAAACCTAAGATTGTGGGTCAAAAGGTCACTTTCGTGTAAAAAAAATACTCATTTTAAAAGGGAAAATAATTGGACATCATTATAACTTATTTCCTGTTTACTCCAAGAATATTCACTGGTGATGCCTATGGCTGCAGCATTTGCCCTGAGATAACTCACGGATTACAGTCCTAACATTACCCAAAAATTTGCAATGAAATATCTCACTTTTATTATTTCACATTACTCTATTATATCAATAGTCTTTGGAAACAAATGACATCATTCTATTTATAATCATTCTGTTTTAATAGTGGTATTTCCATTTACAAAAATATAGTAATTTTCGATCACTAAAAGTGTCAAATCCTAAAAAACAGCATTACTATGTGTGATGTTAAATTAATGCTGGCAGTGAACTGCACTTCTATTCTAAATGGGAAAAAAGAGTAAAAGATTTAAATAAGTGACTTCAATGAATGTATTTATTATTTAACTAGGTATGGATACCCCTTTCCCTAGAACTGTAGATCTGGATAAGTATTTTATAAACAGCAGCAGAAAATATTTTGCAGCTAAACTTCTTGAAAAGGTAAAGATGTACTGTCTTTTCTCCCCAACCTCCCAAATTTGTCTCTCAAAATGGAGAGAAAAAAAGATCCACAAACTTTTACCTTCACCCCCTTTCTTCCTTTTCATTTGCAGTGTTTCAAGTGACTGGAAAACTGATTATTTTTTTCTATTTTTGCTGTCTTGTCTTCCTTCTGTCATTGAACAGTAAGCTTTAAGATTACACTGTTCTAGAAAAACATGATTATTTTTAAGACTTTTTTTAGGGCCTTTTTAATTCACAGAAAAAGTGAGAGAAAGGTACAAAGATATATATCTCTTGCCCCAACACATACATAACCTCCCTTATTATTAGCATTTTCCAACAGAATAGTACATTCATTACAATTGATGAACCTACACTGACACATCATAGTCGCCCAAGCTTATAGTTTAACATTACTCTTAATGTTGTACATTCAGTGAGTTTGGATAAATGTGAAATGACATATATCCATCATTATAGTGTCATACAGAGTAGTTTCAGTGAATTAAAATATAAACCTCTGTGGTCTACCTATTCAACCCTCTCCTCACCAACCTTTAGCCCTTGGCAACCAACAATATTTTTAGTGTCGCTACACTTTTGCCTTTTCGAAAATGTTATATGGTTGGAATCAAACAGTATGTACCTCTTAGATTGGCTTACTTCACTTAATAATATGTATTTACATTTCCTCTATATCTTTTCATGACACAATACACATTTCTTTCTTCTTCTTCTCCTCTTCCTCCTCCTCCTCCTTAATTTTTCATAAACACATTTCTTTTTAGCACTGGGTAATATTCCATCATCTGGAAGTACCACAATTTATTTGTCCATTCACCTACTGAAGGATATGTCTGCCTTCAAGTTTTGACAATTATGAAAAAACTACTTTAAAGATCATAATGAATGTTTTTGTATGGATGTAACTTTGCAACTCCTTTGAGTAAATACCAAGGAATGCAATTACTGAATTATATGACAAGAGGATTTTTAGTTTTTGTAAACAATACCAAACTGTCTTCCATAACAGCTGTAACATTTTGTATTCCCACTAGCAATGAATGAAAGTTCCTATTGCTTCACATCCTCACCAATATTTGGTGTTGTCAGTGTTTCAGATTTTGGCCATTCTAATATGCATGTAATGGCATTTTATGATTGTTCTAATTTGAATTTCCCTGATCCATATGATGTGTAGCATTTTTTCATATGATTATTTGGCATATGTATCTTCTTCTTGGGGATATACCTGTTAACATTTTGGGTTCATTTTAATTTGAGGTATTTGTTCTATTATTGTTGAGTTTTAAGGTTTTTTTTTTCATATTTTGTACAACACTCCTTTATCAGATGTGTATCTTCCAAATATTTCTTTCAGTCTCTGACTTGTTTTCTCCTTCTCCTAATATTTTCTTTCGCAGAGCAGAAGTATTAATTTTAACATAGTCTAGTTTATCAATTTTCTCTTCCATGAATTATGACCTTGGTGTTGTATATAAGTCATTGCTACATCTTCATACATGTTAAGAAATGCTATGTCTTAGAGATTGACTCCTTTATTATTATATAATGCTATTATTTATTTATGGTAACTTTTCTTGCTTTGAAAAATGCTTTGTCTGAAATTAGCATAGTACTCCTACTTTCTCTTAATTAGTTTTAGCATAGTCTATTTCTCTCCTGCCATTTACTTTTATTCTATGTGTCTTTATTACTAAAATCATTTTTATCAGCTAGCATATAGTTAGATCTTGCTTTTTGATCTATTCTTACAATCTCTGTTTTTTCAATTGATGCATGTAAACTATTGACCTTCAAAATAATTATTGATATAGTTGGATTAATATCTACCATATTGGTTACTATTTTCTTTGTTTTTTGTTTCTTTTTTGTCTTTACTATTTTCCACCGTTCGTGATTTTAATTGAACATTTTATATAATTCAATTTTCTTTCTTTTCTTATCACATCAGTTTTACATTCTCTGCTCTGGTGAACTGTGACTTCCTGTATGAACTTGTATGTCTCTCCAATCTTAATAGTAGCTCTTTTCCCTATATTCTGACCTCTCTTACAGATGCTAAAAGAGTTGTTGATTTTTCAGTCTCTTAAGTTATTTTTTTTATAAGAAACAAACTTTAAATATAAAGACACATGTAGATGAAAAGTAAATGTCAAATTCCAAGTTCCTTACAAGAAAAAATGGAATTTTTTCCTTTATATATATATATTATAAACTATCCTTTATATATATATATATAAACTATCCTTTATATATATATATATATATAAACTATCCTATATATATATATATATATATATATATATATATATATATATATATAAACTATCCTTTATATATATATAAACTATCCTTTACATAATCCTAATGGTAACCACACACAGAAGATTCAGAAATGAATTACATAACATAACGCAAGAAGAAACAAAAGGAAAACCCACAAAAGCCAACCAAAATAAAGAAAACAGGAGCACAGGGCAAGGAAGCAATGGAAACACCGAGCTACCAGAAAGTAAAAGATAAAATGGTTATAAGAAGACCTCAATAATCACCTTAAATGTAAATGGACTGAAATCATGAATAAAAAGGCACAGAGCTGCAGATTGGATCAAAAAGCAAAACCTACATTATGCTGCTTCCAGTAGACACATCTCAGCTCCAAGCCAAAAACAGACTCAAAGTGAAAGGGTGGAAAATTATATTTCAAGCAATTGGCATTCAGAGAAAAGCAGGGGTAGCAGTACTAATATCAAACAAAATAGATTTCAAAATTTAAAAAAAATGTAAAGAAAGATACTGAGGGACACTTCATAATGATAAAGGGAATCATGCACCAAGAAGACATACACTTATTAATATCTATGCTCCCAATCAGTGAGCTCTAAAATATGTAAAGTGATTACTAACAGAACTAAAGGAGAAAGAGACCAAAAACATTATCATAATAGGGGAGCTAAATACTCCACAGTCAGATGTGGACAGATCATCAAACAGAAAATCAGTAAGGAAATAACATCCTTAAATGAAACATTAGACCAAGTGGGCATAATTGACATTTACAGAGCTTTTTTCCCCCCAAACAGCTGTTTATATATACTTCTCTAGTGCAAATGGAACATTCTCAAGGATTGACCACATACTGGGAAAAAGAGATAGCTTCAACAAATATAAGAGAGTTGAAATCCTACCAACCATATTCTCTGATCATAATGCTTTGAAACTAGAGATCAGCTGCAGTAAAGAAAATGGAAGAACCACAAATATGGAGATTAAACAACATGCTACTGAAAAATATTTGTGTCAGAGAAGAAATAAAAAGAGAGATCAAGAGATACATAGAAACGAATGATAATGATAGCACAACATATCTAAACTTTTGGGACGCAGCAAAAGCGGTCAGAAGAAGAAAGTCCATATCATTATAGGCCTATCTCAAAAAAAAAAAAAAAAAAAAGAATGTGCCCAAATAAACAACCTAACACTTCACCTTAAAAAAAAAATTAGAAAAGGAAGAACAAATGAAGCCTAAATCAGTATAAGGAAAGAAACAATCAATTTTAGAGCAAAAAATAATGAATTGAAAATTTAAAAAAAAAACAATAGAAAAAATAAAGGCAACAAAGAGCTGGTTCTTTGAGAAGGTTAATAACATTCACAACCCCCTGGCTACACTCACTAAAGAAAAACGACAAAGGACAAAAAAAAATCAGAGATGAAACAAGGGAAATTATGACTGACATCGCAGAAATACAAAGGATCATATAAGAATACTATGAAAAAGTATAAAACACCAAATTTAATAACCTAGAAGAAATAGACCAGTATTTAGAAAAATACAACTTTTCTAGATTGAATCAAAAGAACTGGAAAATCTAAGTAGACAGATCAACAGTATAGAAATTGAAACAATCATCAGAATCATAGCTAAAAGTAAAAGTCCAGGATGAGATGGCTTCACCAGGAAATTCTACCAAACATTCAACAATGTAATATCTATTCTCCTCAAACTTTTCCAAAAAATCAAAGAGGAGGCAATACTTCTCAACTCATATTATGAAGCCAGTATTACTCTAATACCAAAACTTGGTAAAGGTAACATAAAAAAGAAAACTACTTACCAAGAACATCTCTCATGAACATAGATGCAAAAATCCTACATAAGATACTAGTGAACTGAATATAGCAACATATTAAAAAGATTATATACCATGATCAATGAGCTTCATGCAGAAAAAGCCTTCAACAAGATAAAGAATCCATTTATGATGAAAACACTTAACAAAATCTACATGGAAAAGTACCTTTACATAATAAAGGCCATCTATGACAAACCCTCAGCCAACATTATACTTGACGGTGAAAAATTATAAACCTTCTCTCTAAGATTAGGAACAAGGAAAGGCTGTCCACTATCGCCTCTGTTATTCAATATAACATTGGAGGACCTAGCAAGTGCAATCAGGCAAGAGAAAAACATAAAATGAATCCAAATAGGAAACAAAGAATTCAAACTGTCACCATTTGCAGATTAAATGATTCTTTATATAGAAAACCCTATAAACTCCACAGGTTCACTACTAGAAACAATAAGCAAATACGGTAAAGTTTCTGGATACAAATCAACATTCAAAAATCCATAGTGTCCCCATACTCTAATAATGAAGCGTTAGTAAAAGAAGTGGATAAAATAATTCCTTTTGCAATTGCAACAAAAAGAATAAAATACCTAAGAATAATTTTAACGAAAAATGTGAAGGACCTAGATAATGAAAACTACAAGACCCTATTAAAAGAAATCAAAGAAGATAGATAGAAATGGAAAGATATTTTGTGTTCTTGGATTGGAAGAATCATCATAGTTAAAATGACTTTATTACCTAAAGCATTATAAGATTTAATTTAATCCCCATCAAAAATTCTATCGACAGTTTTTAAACAAATAAAATAAAAAATCATCAGATATGTATGGAAGCACAAAAGACTACAAATCGCCAGAGCCATCCTGAGAAAATATACTACAAAATGACAGTAATCAAAATAGCATGGTATTGGCAGCAAAACAGACTCATGGACCGGTGGAACAGAATCGAGAGTCCAGTAGTAAAAACCATATTATATGGACAGGTAATTTTTGATAACAAAACCAAAAACATACAGTGGAAAAAGGAAAGGCTCTCCAATAAAAGTTGCTGGGAAAAATGGAAAACCACCTTCAAAAAGATGAAACTAGACTGTCTATCACCAAAAACACCAAAATTTACTCAAAATGGACTGAGGACATGAATATATGATCTGAAGCAATAAAATGCATAGAAGAAACATAGGAAGTAAACTCATGGCCTTGGACTTAAAGAGAATTTTATGAATTCAACCTAAAAACAAGGAAGTAAAAGCAAAGTGAATGAATGGGACTACAATAAACTTAAAAAGCTTCTGCTCAGCAAAAGAAATCATCAACAAGGTAAAGAGACAGCCATCCAAATGAAAAAAAAAAAAAGTTGAATACATGTTGTTAATTCTCCTAGACAGAAAAGCGCAGAAGTCCAGGTATATGGTTTTCTAGGGTTATAGATCCTGGGGTCATTAGCCATGTATGATTTTCCTTTCATACCCTCCTTCCCTGGCAGTTGACCCCAGAAAATCAATTCTGATTTTAATACTGTCTTGCTTCTCTCCTGAAACTTTGGTATATGACTCATCGGCTGGTCTTTTCTCTAGGCCCTTTCTTTCTTGGTACGGTGGACCTTGGGAATAAAAATTCAAGTTTAGGTAGCTGTGTAGCTTGTTCGAAATCCCTCTGTAATCAATGATTGTGAAGGGAGTAATGTATCTAGAAGACAAGCTATATAGAAGCTTTATTTTTGCATTGTTTTCCCTTAGTCTAAGAATTCAGGAAGTATAAGAGCATGTTTTAGGCGATAGACCAGAATGATAACACCTAGAAAGCAAGTGGGAACTTGTAAGAAAGGGACTGATGCAGTACAATGGAATATGTGTCTATCCTTTCAAGCTGGAGTTAAATATGCCAAAAGTATAAGACCCAATTAAATTTGAATTTCAGATGAAAAATGAATATATTTTTTAGTATAAATTAATCCCAAACTGCATGGATCATATTTAAACTAAAACATTATTTGTTGTTTTATGAAATACTAATTTACTGGTCATCCCATAACTTTATTTGCTAAATCTGGTAACTCTAGCTAGAGTTGCAAATATCCCCAATGACACCTATAGAGTGGTGCAGGGTCCTACAGAGCCTGGGAATAAGCTCATTATTTGAGAATCAGAAACTTAAACTTTGTCAGGAGTTTTGTTTTGAAAACTTATGGTAATATCTATGTGATCTAATAATCTTAAGGAAGTATGTGGCTCCTTCCTCCACAGTGTTTGCTAAACTGTAAAGTACATCCCAGTTTGTTAGATGGTTCAATGAAAATGATAAAGGTGATGCCTAAACAACACATTAAGTGGAGCTAAATCATATCCCTGTAGGTTCAGCATGGTGGTGTTGGCATTTGTCGCTTAAGTGAGAGAATGACAGAGAAATACAAAGTTGGTAAGTGTGTGACAAATTGGAGATTGTTTGGCCAAATATTTTTTTCCAAACCTGTGGATTCTCCTTCCAGGGACAATGTTTGCATTGCTGGGGTGAAGAGAGACTGTTTTTTCTCACAAGGCTATAGGGATTGTCTGGGTGGCTGCAGTACCTCATGCTGAGGAGAGAAACCAGGGATGATAAAAGCAGGCAAACCGTGGAACAGCGTCAGGTACTTTGTGCAATCCAGGAATAGTCAGATTGGTCACAAATAGTAAGGACTGCAAGAACACATAGACATACCAAGTGTGTAAAGAAGGGCATAAAGCTCTAGACAACATACAGCATAGTACCAAAAAACTGAGACCATCTTTAGCGTGAGACAAAAAGGCCTCACTGCTTTTATTCATAACACTATCTCAGGAAGTCAGTAATAACCTTTAACTCTATCTTAGTTATGAAATGTGGAAAGGCATGTCATGTGTCTAACACTACTAATTTGAAAGTTGCTATCTTTTTCAGGAATATGAAACTGTCCCGGTTTTTTTAGGACAATACAAAATGTTATGATGCTACCCAAAGAAGCCTACTTTGGGAGAAAAAGTACTATAATGGAAAGTATATCTCCTTGTCACTGTACCTTGTGGCATCCATGTCATATGCTTTTTTTTTTATGTAAAATGTTAATGAAATTAAGTTGGCATATTTCTGACCTCCTTCTTACCAGGATTTATAGTAATAGCTGAAATTAGAAAGAATGCTCATGCTGTAAAGTTATAATAAGAAGAAAAATGTTTCAGAGCACAGCATCTGTAAGTACTAAAGCTCCTAAAGATCTTTCCCAATAAATCCTCCTGAACTGATATGTCAAATTCCTGATCAAGGAAATATGTGTTCTAGCTTTGCAAGGTTTCAATTGTGAGTAATATTCTAACCTTCGTTTCTTCAAAACTGCAGCATGTATAATACATTTAATATTTTTACTAATGTATTGATGGAATACGAAATTATATTAGTTTCAGATGTACAACATAGTGATTCAACTTTTATATACCTTACAATGTGGTCACCATGACAAGTTTAGGAACCATCTACCACCATGCAAAGTTATTATGATATTATTGACTATATTCTCTGAGCTATACATTACATCTCCATGGCTTATTTAAATTATAACCGAAAGTTTACCTTTCTTCCCTTCACCTTTTTTAATCCTTCCTCCACTCCCTCCCTTCTGGCAACCATCAGTTTGCTCTATGTGTCTAATAAATCTGTTTCTGTACCGATTGTTCATTTTTTTTTTTACATTCTACATATAAGTGAAATTATATGTTATTTATCTTTCTCTGTCTGAATTATTTAACTCAGCATAATACCCTCCGGCTCCATCTATGTTGTTGTGAATGGCAATATTTCATTATTTTTTATTGCTGAGTAATATTCCACTCTCTTTCTCTCTCTCTCTCTCTTTTATATAAATACACACACACACACATGTATACACATATACACACACACACATATATATGTATATATACACATATATATACAATCTACATATATATCACATTTGTGTATATATTATGATATATATACATATCTATATCTATATATCTATATCTATATCTATATCTATATATCACATCTTCTTTATCCATTCATCTGTTAATAGATACTTAGGTTGCTTTCATATGTTAGCTATTGTAAATAACACTGCAATGAATATAGAGGTGCATGTATCTTTTTGAATTAGTGTTTTTGTTTTCTTCAGAAAAATATCCAGAACCTGGATAACTAAGCTGTTTGATCTATTTTTAATTTACAATTTTTAGAGAAACCACCATACTGTTTTCCATAGTGGTTCACAAATTTATAATACTACCAATAGTGTGGGGAAGTTCCCATTTTTCTACATCCTCACCAAAACTTGTAATTTGTTGACTTTTTGATAATAGCCATCATAAAATATATGAGGTGATAGCTCATTGCAGTTTTGAATTGCAGTTCTCTGATGACTACTTTGTTGAGCATCTTTTTATATATTTGTTGGACATCTATGTTTTCTTTGGAGAAATGTCTATTTAGGTCCTGTGACCATCTTTAATTATATATTTTTGATGTTGAGTTATATGTGGTTCTTATATATTTTGGATATGTAACTCCTTATTAGACATATTATAATACATTTTAACTGTTCAGTTTTCAACTAAGATTATGAGGAATTCAAAGAAGCAGGAAACCATGACATACACAAGAAACCAATAGGCAATAAAAACTGCCATGATGAATCTCAAATGAGATATTATAAAATATCTTCTAAGAATTTAAGAAAAGCACTTAAGGAGACAAATGAAATATAATGACAAATATATCAAATAAAGGACCTCAATTAAAAGATAGAAATTTTATAAAAGAACTAAATGAAAATACTGCAATTGAAAAGTCCAAGAAACAAGTTGAAAAATTCACTAGAAACACACAACAATAACTTTGAGCTGATTGAAACAAGAATCAGTGCATTTACAAATAGATTAATAGATATTATGCTGCCTAAATAACAGAGCAAAAAAGATAAAAAAATCAGAGCCTCAGAAAAATGTAGGCCGCAATTAAATGTATAAACATACAGATAATGGAAGTACCAGAAGAAGAGGAAAAAAAGGAACAGAAAAGATATTTTTAAAAAATTATGGGTGAACACCTGCAAAATTTGGTAAAAACATCAATCTATACATCCAGAAACTTCAATTAATTCCAAATAAGATAAACACAAAAATATATGCACCCAGACACATCATACTACAAAACAAAGATTAATTTTTTGAGAGCATCAAGAAAAAAATTAACTACTCACTTCAAGAAAACCTCAATAATATTAACAGCTTAATTTTAATTTTAATTTTAATCAGAAGCAATACAGACTAGAAGACAAATAAAAAAAAAAAAGAAACAACTCTCAACATCAACATTATGTGTAGCAGAACTATCTTTCAAAAACTGAAACAATACAAGTGACGTCAAAAGCATGGTGGTTTGAGGGATTTTCCTGGATGTCTCCCCTTGAAATTACGATGACCCAAATGCCTACAGTTCAACAAAAAATAACATCTGACTTGCACACAAGCACTGCTGAGAGATCTACGCATCAGAGTATTCAAAGGCAGGCACATTGCACAAGTCAGAGAGGTAGATTAGGAGTGAAGAACAAAGCAGCTGTGATACACAGCCAGAGCTCCCTGCAGTAGACAGGTGGGAAGATTTTGTGGCTGTTTCTTATCTCTTTGAAGCCTCAAAAACTGCTGCCTCATTGATCAGCATATTCCACACAATGGAGCCCAGTAATCGGGGCAGAGAATAGGGCAGAGACTGAGTGTAAAGGGGTGATGGCTGTGTCTTAGTTACTACCATTGCCAAGAGGAAGGCTGAGTCTCAGATCTTAACTGCCCCGACAACACACACCAGAGCAGCATCCCCTCTGTATGTTCCCAGAGCTAGCACCACCAAGCCCCGTGGGAATTTGTGCACCAGTACTGAAATATATAATATAGCCAGTACCAGAAACAGTCATGGTGATATTGAGGCAAGATAGCTGAAACCTGGAAAACAGCATTACCAAAAGGGAAACAGTCCCATCCCCCACCCAGTCAGGCTGATTCAGAAGGAAGCAGCAGTATATTGCATCTGATGGTAGGATCAGTAATGGGACTTCGGGGCCTTTTCAGAGGCTTAGACCAATATTGCCCATCATATACTACCACGAGGGTTGAGCCCTGGTACGGAGGTGACCTGGTCGCAGAAAAGGCACACAGCCCACTGGAAAGGAAAGACTATTTTGAACCTCAAAGCAGAAATCCAAGAAGCTTGGGCACCACTTACTGGAAATCAAAAGAAAAAACCCTTTCTTATCAATCTGCTAAAGGGAGATCACTACAAACAAACAAACAAACAAAAACTTTGTTTAAAAAATAAAAAGCAGAGTACACTCCCACTAATGCCCAGGCAGAGAAATAGTCCATGAAATACTATGGACAGCCAAGGTGAAAAGGAACCTCAGAAAAAAAAAAGTGAAAAACCTCCAGAAAATAAGTTTAAAGACATAGAAATATGTGATTTAAATGACAGTGAATTCAAGATTGCACTTGTGAAAAAACTCATAGAGCTGAAAAAAAAATTTTGACCACCAGTTCAAAGAACTTAGAAACAGAATCGACTAACAACGTATTTTACCAAGGATATTGAAACCCTACAATAGAATAAAATAGAACTTTTGAAGATGCAAAACCTCATTAAAAAGAAATGCAGAATATAATAGTAAGCTTAGGCAATAGAGCTGACCAGATAAAGAAAAGAATTAGTGACAATTGAAGACAGAAATCTGACAATGATGCAGATGGAAGAAGACAGACTTGAGAATAAAAACAATGAAAGAATTCTACAAGAAATATCTGACCCCATCAGAAAAAGGAACATAAGAATAATAAGTATATCAGAAGGAGAAGAGAGGGAGAAGGGAACAGAAAGTATATTCAAACAAATAGTCAATGAAAGTTTCCCAAACCGATGGAAAGAATTGGATACTCAAAATAAAGAAGCAAATAAAACACCTAAATATCTCAAGGCAAAAAGGCTTTCTCCAGGAAACATCATATTAAAACTGTCAAAAATTAATGAAAAAATAAAAGAATTTACGAGGCAATCAGGGAAAAGAAGACAGTAAGTAATAAAGGAAACAATTTAGACTATCATCAGACTTCTCAGCATAAACTTTACAAGCAAGGAAGGAATGGAACCAAATATTCAAACAACTAAAAAAGAAATTACCACACAAGAGTAATATATCCATCAAAGCTATTCTTTATATATGAAGGAGAAATGAAAACCTTTTCATAGGAATTACTGATAGGGTTATTTCTACTTAAAAACAAAGGGACAAAAAATACATAACCATGAGTAAGATGACTAACAAGCAGGCTGAAGGGAGAGAGTACAATGCATACACAGAAGAAAATGGACATATATATATATGTATATATATATATATATAACATATATAGTCATATATATAACATATAATATATATATATAAACAATATATAACATGTATCATACATATATCTTTCCTAACTTGCCTTTATATTAAACTTTATAGTAACCACACACACACACACACAAAATCCAGAACTAAGGCACATAACTTAAATTGAAAGGGAACAGAGAGAAAATCCATAAAACACTACCAAATTTAAATAACAGATATAAACACAAGAACAAAGAAACAATGGAGACATGAACTACCACAAAATAAAATATGAAATGTCTATGGAAAACCTTATATTTCAATAATCATCCTAAATGTAAGTGAACTGAAATCACCAATAAAATGGCACAAAGTTGCAGACCGGATCATAAAAAAAAAAACAAAACCCAATCATATGCTACCTTCGAGAGACACATCTCAGCTGAAAGGACAAATATAGACTCAAAGTGAAAAGGTGGAAAACAATAATCTAAGCAAATGATATCTAAAGAAAAGCTAGTCTAGCTGTACTTATATCCAATGAAATAGATTTCAAGTTAAAAAAAATAATGAGAGATAGTGAAGGATACTTCATAATGATAAAGAGAACCATATATCAAAAATACTGAACATTTATTAATGTTTAGGCTCTAGATCAGGGAGAATGAAAATATAAAGCAACTTCTAACAGAATTAAAGGGGGAAACTGATCAAACACAATTATAGTAGGAGTCCTAAATATCTCACTGTCAGCTATAGTCAAAACAGGCAAATCTATACAAGAGAATGTGGATTGGTGGTTTTAAGCGGGAAAGAGGGAATGGAAAATGACTGCTAATGGGTATGGTAATTCCTTTTGGGATGTTGAAAATATTCTAACATTCGATGAAGACATTGTATGAACAACACTTTGAATATACTAAACAACTAATCGTATATTTTAAAAAGGATGTATATTGTGGTGTATGAATTATGTCTCAATAGGCTGTTACAAATAGGTACTTTCACAGGCATTCCCTCACATTAACAAGCCAATATTGGATATATTCAATTTGTAAATATATTAATTCATTTTTTAAGTTTTTATTTTTAAATTAAACTTGACATTAAGCATTTTATATATTTATTTTAAGTGTACAGTATAGTGCTTAAATATTTATAAAATTTATAAAGTTATTCCCCCAATTAGTCCATTACCCATCTGGCACTATACATAGTCATAACAATACTAGCAATTTTCTTTCATAATGAAATGAGTGTGCTGGTTCTTTTTCAACCTGAAAATAAAAATCAACTAATTATTGCATGTAAAAAGTTATCACATAACTTTTTAATTTTTCTTGAAAAACTTCAGAAAACCTAAAGTAATAATTTTAACAAAGTATTATTTTATTTCAAAAGAATGTATAGAAGTAAGGTGTATAACAATAAGAAATAAAACCATATAGGAGTATTTTTAAAATATATTTCACTGGAATTAAGGTAGTATAAATCTGAAGTAGATTTTGATAGGCTAAAATTTTTTTGTAAGATGCAAGCAACCACTAAAAAAGTAACTGAATAAGTGCTTTTATAAAATTTCTTTAAAAGAATTAAAATGTTACACATAAAAACATCCTTTTAGTACAGTGAAGGCATTAGAGGAAGAGTGGAATGAAAAATAAAGATAAGACATACAGAACAAAAGAAAAGCTATATGTAAATATATTCACAGAAAATAGATAACCTATGTTTCCACTTTAAGAAAATAGAAAAAGGGCAAACTAAAATCAAAGCAAGCAGAAGATAGAAAATGATAAATGTTAGATCAGAAATAAATGAAATAGAAAGTAGAAAAACAATAGAGAAATCAACAAACCAAAAGTTGTGTCTTATTAAAAAAATTAACAAGTTTGAAAAACATTTGGCTAAACTGACCCAGGAAAACAAGAAGATTCAAATCACTAAAATCAGTAATAATATTATAAAAATAAATGCTCATATGGAATATTATGAGCAATTGTATATTAACAAAATCAAATACAATTTATTGCTAAAAAAATTTAACAAACTATGAATAGAAGGGACATTCCTCAACCTGATAAAGGGCATCTGTGAAAAATCCACAGACAACATCGTACTTAATGGTGAAGACTGAAAGTTTTCCCTGTGATATCTGGAAAAAGAAAATGTGTCTGTTTGCACTACTTCTATTCATTATTGTACTGGTATGTCATGTAAATGGAAATGGAAAAAAAAAAGCTGAGTAGCAATACATATATCTGACAAAATAAGTTTTAAAACAATGACTATAATAAGGAAAAAAAAGCATTACGTAATGATAAAGGGATCAATAAATCAAAAGGAAATAACCCTAGTAAACATATATTCATCCAACATAGGAGCACCTACATACATAAAGAAGTTATTGACTGACCTGAAAGGAGAGATTCATAGTAATACACTAATAGTAGGAGACTTTAAAACCCCATTGACACCAATGGACAGATATTTGACAAAAATTCAATAAGTAAACAATGGGTCTAAAAGACACATTAGACTAGATTGATTTAGTAGATATTTTCAGAGCATTTCGCCTCAAAGTAGCAAAATATACATTCTTCTCAAGTGCATGTGTAGCATTTTCAAGATAGACCAAATGTTACATCACAAAACAAGTATCAATGAATATAAGAAGTTTGAAATTATATCAACTATCTTCTCCGATCACAATAGTATGAAATTAGAAATAAACTACAAGAAAAAAAACTGGAGTTTACAGCCATACTACCCTGAACAAGCCATATTCTGTCAGATCTCGGAGGCTAAGCAGGGTCGGGCCTTGCTAGTATTTGAATGGGAGACTACTTAGGAATTCCAGGTGCTTTAGGTGTAAGAAATTATATGTATAATTTATTAATTATATAAATGTATATAATAAGCTGACAAGTTCCTTGAAATCTGTAAGGTCAACCAAGGGATTCTCGCCTAAAAAAAAAAGAAGAAGAAAAAATAAAAAAAAAACTGAAAAATACACAATATAAATAAACAATATAAAAGAACACATGGAGGCTAAATAATATGCTACTAAGCAATAAATGGGTTAACAATGAGATCAAGGAAGAAATCAAAAGATACCTTGAGACAAAAGAAAACAAAAACATAATGACTCAAAATTTATGGGACACAGCAAAAGCAGTCCTAAGAAGGAATTTCACAGCAATACAGGCCTACCTCAAGAAACAAGAAAAACCTCAAATAAACAATCTAACCTACACTTAAAAGAACTAGGAAAAGAACAGCAAACAAAGCCCAAACTGTGTAGAAGGAAGGGAATAATAAAGATCAGAGTGGAAATAAATGAAATAGAGTCTAGAAAAACAATATAAAAGATTAATGAAACCAAGAGCTAGTTCTTTGAAAGGATAAAATTGGCAGACTCTTAACAAGACTCAAGGAAAAAAAGAGAGGACTCAAATAAATAAAATCATAAATGAGAGAGGAGAAATGACTACAGACTCCACAAAAATATAAAGGATCATAAGAAAATATTATGAGTAATTATACATCAACAAATTGGACAATCTGGAATAAATGGATACATTCCTAGTCACATGCAATTTCCCAAGACTGAATCAAGAAACAGAAAATCTTA
This sequence comes from Eonycteris spelaea, assembly GCA_003508835.1. Lineage (NCBI taxonomy): Eukaryota > Metazoa > Chordata > Mammalia > Chiroptera > Pteropodidae > Eonycteris > Eonycteris spelaea. The sequence goes on along the minus strand of PUFA01000642.1, from coordinate 39,726 downwards.
ACCAATCAATTACCAACAATGAAATCGAATCAGTAATCAAGACCCTGCCCAAAATACAAAAGACCTGGACCAGATGGCTTCATGGGCAAATTTTACCAAACATTCAAAGAAATAACACCTATTCTTCTCAAAATTCCAAAAAAAAAAAATTAATAAGATGGAAGACACCCTAACTCCTTTTATGAGGCCACCATTACCTTGATTCCAAAACCAGACAAAGATATTACACAAAAATAAAACTATAGGCTGCAATCACTTATGAATATTGATGGAAAAATCCTCACAAACCGAATTCAGCAATACATTAAAAATATCGTACACCATAATCAATTTGGATTTATTCCTGGGATGTAAGGTTGGTACCATATCCACAAATCAATTGTTGTGATACATCACATTAACAAATCAAAAGATAAAAAAAAACATATGATCATATCAATAAATGCCAAAAAAGTGTTCAACAAAATCAAGCATCCATTTATGATAAAAACTCTCAGCAAAGTGGAAATAGAGGGAACATACCTCAACATAATAAAGGCCATACATGACAAACTTACATCTAATATCATACTCAATGGGGAAAGGCTAAAAGTGTTTTCCTCAAGATCAGGAACAAGACAAGGATGCCCACTTTCATCACTCTTCTTCAACATTGTATTGGAAGTGTTAACCACAGCAATAAGACAAGAAAGAGAAATAAAAGGTATCTGAATTGGAAAGAAAGAAGTAAAACTTGTTATTTGCTGATGACATGATACTCTATATACAAAACCCTAAAGATTCCAACAAAAAACTTAGAACTGATCAATGAATTCAGTCAAGCAGCAGGTTACAAAATAAATATTCAGAAGTCAGTTGCATTTTTATACATCAATGATTAACTTTCAAAAAGAAAATTAAGAAAGCAATCCCATTTACAATTACATTGAAAACAATAAAATGCTTGGGAATCAAATTAACCAAGGAGTTAAAAGATCTGTTCTCTAAAAATTATGTTGGTGGAAAAAAAAAAAAACTGAAAAAGATACAAATAAAATAAATGGAAGCATATACTGTGCTTATGGGTAGGCAGATCAACATCATTACAATGGTCATATTACCCAAAGCAATCTGTAGATTCAATGCAATCCCTTTCAAAATACCAATGGCATTTTTCAGAGAACTAGAACAAATAATCCTAACCACAAAAGCTCCTGAATAGCCATGGCAATCTTGAGAAAGAAGAACAAAGTTGATTGTACAACACTACCTACTTTCAAACTATCCTACAAGTTTATAGTAATCAAAACAGCATGAGACTGTCATAAAAATAGATACATTTATCATTGGAACTGAATAAAGAGCCAAGAAATAAATCCACACCTATACACTCACTTAATATATGACAAAAAAAGGCAAGAATATCCAATAGGGTAAAGACAGTCTCTTTGATAAATAGTGTTGGAAAAATAGGACAGATACATGTGAAAAAAAAAAGAAACTGGACCATCTTCTTACACCATATACAAGAATAGACTAAAAATGGATTATTAAAGATTTAAATGTAAGTCCCCAAACCATAAAACTTCTAGAAGAACACATAACCAGTAATATCTTCAATATTCTACTAAATTTCTTTTTAGACATATTTCCTCAGGCAAGGGAAACAAAAAAAAATAAACAGATGATTTTTATTATTTTTTTTTCTTGTCTGATCTCTGTGGTTTGGGCTTTCAACACTATGTTGAATAAAGGCGATGAACATGGACATTCTTGTCTTGTTCCTGATCTTAAAGGAAAGCTTTTAGCTTTTTGCCATTGGGTATAATGTTAGCTTTGGGTTTCTCATATATAACTTTTTTTTTCATATATTTTAGCTCTTATTATTTATTTTCCATGAAATTACCTACAGGAATTTTACCATGTGATATTTACAGTGACATTGTACTATGGATTGGTACTGTGTGGATGAATTCTGCAATGCTTTTTTTAAATCTTTTTTTTGTCTTTATTGAAATATAATAGACAATTAGTTGCTTGTATTTACCTTGTATAATTCAATAAGTTTTTTTTCAATTATAGTTGGCATACCACAATATACCAGTTTCAATTGTACAGCATAGTGATTAAAGATGCACGTAATTCATAAAGCAATTATCCCACTAAATCTAGTACCCCTCTTTCCCTTTACATGCTTATTTACAACATTATTAACCATCTTCCCCATGCTACACTCTACATCTGCATGTCTATTCTGCAACTATCCATTTGTACTTCTTAATCCTTTTGCCTTTTTCACCACTCCCCCAAACCCACTCCCATCTAGTAGCCCTCCAAATATTCTCTGAATTTATGACTTTATTTCCACTTTTGTTGTTGTTGTTGATTTTGTTCTTTAGATTCCATATGTACGTGAAATCATGTGATATTTGTCTTTCTTGATTCAACCCATTCCATTCAGCATGATACTCTCTAGATCCATCAAGGCAATATATTTTTTTTGTCATTCCCTTCCTTTTAGTCTGTGTGTGTCTCTTAACCTGAAGTGAGCCTCTCATAGGCAGCATATGTAGGGGTCTTGTTTTCTTATCCATTCAGCCTCTATATCTTTTGGTTGGAGCCCTTAATTCTTTTCCATTTGAGGTACTTGTTAATAAGCGATGTAGTTAGTACCTTTCTTGTTGATGTTTTGGATACTTTTTCTTCTTCTTCTTCTTCAAGAAGTCCCTCCAACATTTTCTGTAATACTGTCTTGATATTTGTCAGTGCCAAGCTGATCTAGAAGGGAAGGTTTTGGTGGTGAGATGCCCAATTGCAAGAATGCACAAGGGGCTAACATGAAAATGAAATGGCAAGCATCAGCTTTATTGTGGGGAGTGCGCTTCTGTTGTGGGGAGTGCAGTTCTATTGCTAGGAGCCTGCTTCTGCTCCTGCTCTTCTTCTGCTCCCCTTCTTGTGCTCCCCTTCTGCTCCCCAGGAGATTGCATGCGATCCACACATATCAGAGTACAATAGTGGCGTTCAGCCACACATGCATGCTACAATAAGCTGAATTATGTTTATTTATTTTGGGTGCAGGCTCCCTACTACGCTAATTTAATGTTCTAAACCCGGGGTCCTATTCCAGTCATGACTCTGGATCACAGCCAGGCCTGGATCCATCCCTACAGGCTCCTGATGTAAGCCATTCCTGGAGTGGCTTAGCCCTGTGGGGCATCACCCCAGGGTTTTCTTTACCCACAGTCTCTCTGGATACTGCTCAGCACGCCAGGGGCATTGTGACATGGCAACTTGTGCTTATGCCTACATCAATGATAGCCCCCATTATTTCACTACCTGTTCCATAGTATAAGCCATCTATGTACCAGGCATCCTCAAGGATGGGAGCCTGACCCTCTACATAGGGACTCTATGTTTTCTGTCTCAGCAGGCTCTGCCAGGAGCTTTACTTGAAATTCACTGATCCCAATAGAGAATGCAGTTGACCTGACAGGGGTCTCACAGAGAACTGTGCCTGCTGCTCCAGATACCTCCCTCTCTCGGATAGTGTGGGGGTCTGTGCAATTCTAATACAAGGAGTCTTCCATAATACCACAGCCACCCCTCCACGGGGTATGTGGACTGCATGGTTATGGTATTATGGCCAGTGATGGCCTCACTGGGCAGAAGAGCTGCATATACTGTGGCCAGTTGTTCTCTATCAGAGAATACCATGCTTCCATGCCTGTCAGAGAATACCATGCTTCTGTGCTTTTCCATGATTGGGACCAGAAGCCTTTTGTTACCTTTCGTGAACTGTGCTTCTGCCACAAGCCCCATCCAAACACTGTATCATCCACCTGTACCATAAACAGGAATGGGAGAGCTGGATCTACTACATGTAGAATTTAGGCTTGTACTACAGTTTGCTTTGTAGCCTTAAATGCCTCTTCTATCTAGGGGGTCTAATCCTTCTGGGCACCCTGTCACAGTAGATGGTGAAAGGATTGCATCAAGGAGGCCAAATGTGGTATGAACACTCTCCAAAATTCCAGCAGTCCCAAATAGGTTTGGAGCTGCTTCACAGTCTTAGGTTGGGGATATGTCTGTATCTTATCAATCATCGTCTCCAGCATTACTTTTGTCTTACCCAACCAAACAACTCCCAAGAATTTGACAGAGAACCCAGATCCCTGGACCTTGTCTTTGTTGACTGCCCAACCCCAGTTGGCGAGAGCTTCTCGCAGGCTGGTCCCTGCTGCTTCTATTTCTGTAAGAGAATCAGAGGTTATCATTATATCATCAATGTAATGATACAAGTGTACTGTGGTGGTCATTTCCATGTGGCTAAATCTTGATCCATGAGACCATGGCACAGAGTATGGTTGTGCAGGTAGCCCTGGGGAAGGATGAGAAATGTCCACTGTTGCCCTTACCAGGTGAAGGCAAACTGTTCTTGACTTTCTGGAACTATGGAAATAGAGAAAAAGGCATTTGCCAAGTCCACCACATAATGGGATTGTCTAAGTTAATGTGGCAACTGTTCCATAATGTATGCAACGTTCCGCACAGCAACATGCAGGGTGGCATAACCTTATTCAGCTCCTAAGACCTCAGCTTAACCAGCTCCCCCACCAACTGGTTACCCAGTTGAATCCCTAATCAGGGAGATAATCAACCAGCTGTGCCTCACGGGTTGTGGTTTTCCCGTGAATAAAAGTAAATTGCTGGTCAGGGTGTAGCTGATTCCACAGCACCAGTAGTACTTCATTGGTTGCTGCTCAATCTTTTCTGCAGTGACCCCTGCCACGATGAGATCAAAACGCATTGCAGCTCACGGTCATGGCCAAAAGGGCTGGGGTCTTATCTGCCTCCGCTTTTCAGCTAGGCCTCTGTTTGTGCACTGGCCAGTCTAAGAGTGTGGTAGGCGGTACAGCACACAGTTGGGTGAAATGCTTCTTGCATTTCACTTCCATATCCCCAACCTACCCATAGTGGATGTAAACCTCGTGGATCCGCCTATCTATGTAAGGAGCCAGCAGTGCCGCCATGGCTCCAAAAGTACCGACCAGACCAGAAATCAAAATCAAGTCCTTCATACAGGTTGTAAATACCTTTTCATTGGAGCTTTTCTACTGAGCGAGAAACATCATCTGTCGCATGCCCATTACCCAAAGTTTCTGGACCAGATCTAAGTACGTGGTCATCTGCTCACTGTCTCTGGCAGCTCCCCCAGGTCAGCCCACACTGTCCTTGCAGCAGACATGAGCCAGTTAATCAAGGAGTGATTGCCCGTGCCTTGTGCCCCACGCATCACATTCTGGAGGCACTGCCTGAGGGATGGTATCATCTTTCCGGACAAGCTGAGCCACCTCTTCCAGAGGTAATTCAATCCCTTTGGCCTTGTCATCCCACAGCCTCAGCAGCCACCCCAGAATCGTCTCTCTGGCTCTCTGCTGTACATGTTTCGTCAGGTCCCGGAGTTCCGCGGGGGTGTACCGGATATAGATGGTTTGCTTTTTTCAACCTGGGTGGGGGGGACGCTGTCAGCTTGCCATGCTGACATCCCCAGAACCAATGGCTGTTCCACTTCAACCTGCTGCCGTATCACCAGCCGTGATTGCTGCGGTATCGCTGGTGGGCTCCCAAACCTGGATGATGGCAGTGACCAATTAGGACCCTACAGCATATCTTCCTTTGCTGCCAGCCACCTTTCCAGCACTTCTTCCTGAAATTGTAGCTACTGCAACTGCTGAGCCTGATCCTGAATCTCCAAGCTGGCCTGCTGCAGCACCACCAGGAACATCCAGGCCACTCAACCTGCTGCCTCCCGGTGAGCTGTCTGAACATTCAGCTCCAACATCTCCAGGACTTTAGGGAAATCCTGAGGACATGGCTTCACTCCATCCCAATTCTCCAAGGTGTCCATATAGCCAGACACATGGCCACGGGATACTACTGGGAGGTGGGGGGCCATATGTCCTCCACCCTGATCTCCACCTGGGGAATGTCAGGAGCTCTGGGGGCTGTACACACCTCATTCCATTGACTATGCCAAGTGTCAGTGCCAAGTTGATCGATAAGGGAAGGTTTCAGTTGAGAGACTCCCAGTTGGAAGAATGCACAAGGGACTGACATAAAAATAAAATGACAGGCACCAACTTTATTTTGGGAAGCGTACTTCTGCTTCTGCTTTTCTATTGCTCCCTTTCTCATGCTCCTCTTCTGCTCCACACCGCATGGGCTCCACACATATTAGAGTATAATAGTGGCATTCAGCCACACATGCATGATACAATAAGCTCAATTATGTTTACATTTTTTTAGTCACAGGATTTCTACTACACACTACACCAATGTAACATTCTAAATTGAGGTCCTATTCCTAGACGTGAGCCTGTATCACAGCCAGACCTGGGACCCACAATGTTGATAAAAATGCTTTAGCATTTTTTTGGGGGGGGTCTAGAAATCTCCTTATCCATTCTTCGACTCTAAATGATAGCTTTGTTGGATAAAGTAGTCTTAGTTGTAGATCCTGGGTTTTCAACACTTTAAGTATTATACGCCAAGCCCTTCTGTCCTGCAAAGTTTCTTTTGAGAAATCAACTGCCAGTCTTATGGGTGTTCCCTTGTAGGGAACTAACTGTTTTTCTATTCCTGCCTTTAAGATTCTTTCCTCGTAATTAACTTTTGGCATTTCAATTATATGTGCCTTCATGCGGGCCTCCTTGGGTTCATCTTTCTTGGGACATTCTTAGCTTCCTGTATTGTATGTCTACTTCCTTTACCAGATTAGGAAAGTTTTCCATCATTATTTCTTCAAATAACTCTTCAACATCTTGTTTTCCTTCAAGGACCCCTATGACATGGATATTTTTACATTTATTGGTGCCCCATAGGCTCCTTAAATTATTATCATAGTCTCGGCTTCTGTTTTCTTGCCATTCTGATTGAGTGTCCTTGGCTTCCCCATCTTCTATATTGGTGGTTTGATCATCATCTTTATCCACTTTGTTTATTCCATCTCATATACTCTTCATCTCAGATAATATATTCTTCATTTTTGACTGGTTCTCCTTTATAATGTCCATTTTCATTTTTATGTTTTTTTAAATCTATTTGTTAAACTTCTCATTGAATTCATCTACAGTTTCCCTAAGTTCATTGAGCATCTTTATAAGTAGTGCTTTGAACTCTGCATCTGTTAGATTCTTGACTCCATTATTCCTGTTCTGTTCTCTCATATGGTTTCTGCTTCTTTGTCTTCCCATTTTGGCTACCTTTCTGTGTCTGTTTCTATGTACTAAGCAAAGCTCCTACGTCTCTGTCTTATTAATGTGCTTTTGTGTAGTAGGTGTCCAGTGGCAGAGTCTTCAGAGGGCTTCAGCTGCAGGCCAAATGTTTCCCCAGTCTGTGCCCAGTCTGGGACCACCAGTTAAGATTCAGCAAGCAACCCACAGATGTTGTACTTACAGTTGCCTCAAGAAAACCACACCAGAAATAGGCCAGCTTTCACCAGTGTGAATCTTGACTCTGCTCAGCGAAGAACGCAGAACTGGCAGAGTACACACCTGGATATGGCTTGAGAAGGACTGGGAGTTGGAAGAGGTGGAGTTTCTGGAAATCCTCTGGGCAGAGTGACCTCTGTTATCCAGCTTGTTTACCTCTCAGCTATAGTAGCACTGGGTCTGCACACTGGGATGTCGGGAGCCATTACAAGGCATCAAAGGTGTCACATAGTTTGGAAGCCATAAAACAGTTGCTGAGACTGTGTTATCAATGGTTCAAGGAAGCAAATGGTTGATTTAATTATTACTGACCCTGGAGGGGAGGTTTGCCTCCTAAAGAAATCCTTTTAAGATAATGGACTGTGTTACATCCCAGATAACAAGGATGTTATATGATCTTGTGTGAATGTTAGCATTCGAATGATATACATTGTGCTTTGCTATTGTATCCTAAAACATATATAAAGGCTGAGCTAACTAAAGACGAGGCTGCAGCATTGACTGTATGCCTCCTGAAGCACTTTCCTGTCTTTTCTTTATTTCCTTAGGCTTCACCCGCCTCTTTTAGGTGCTGTTCGACTTTAGCTGGCTGGCTCCGGCCCTGGGAGGGGTTAGAGATCAACAGAGAAGCAATGGATACTGCTGGCACTTCTACCCAGGATAAAGTCTTGCCTTTGGCCGGTGTTTGGACAACTCAGTGTCCCTCCGTAAGTCCCTAGTGCTCCCTGAGCAACCAACCTGGGGTTGGTGCTCAGAGCAAGCAGGTCCATCACCAAGAATGTCCGCCCACAGTCACAGCCCCTTTTAGAGACATCTATAACTGCCACTACTGCAGCCTCTGTCCCACTGAGCCACTCGAGACCGGGCAGCCTCGTGTCATCACCTCCTCCTACTTTATACTGTTTCAGGGTAATTATTCCTCTCCTTATTTGTAGTGCTTCTGTTTGTCTAGACTCCAGCTACTTTCCTTGCTGTTTGCTTTGTTTTTCTGTCACAACTTTGATGTGGTAGCAAGAGAGATGAACAAAGACTCTGTCACCTACACCATTTTTCCCTGTCCATTTTCAATATATAACTTTTATTATACTGATGTATGTTCCCTTCATCCCCACTTTGTTGAGAGTTTTTATCATAACTGGATGCTGGATTTTGTCAAATGTTTTTTTCTTCATCTAATGATATAATCATGATTTTTATTTTTAAATTTGTTTATGTGTGTATTACATTAATTAATTTTCAGATACCGGACAGCCTTGCATCTGAGAATGAGCCCCACTTGATCATGGTGTATGATCTTTTTAATGTATTGCTGAATTTGGTTTATTAATATTTTGTTAAGAATTTTTACATCCATTTTTATCACAGATATTCTTCTATACCTTTTTTTAGTATCTTTTTTTCTGATTTTGGTATCAGGGTAATGCTGAACTCATAATATGAGTTTGAGAAGCTTCCCTCCTCATTAGTCTTTTTGAACAGTTTGAGAAAAATAGGTGTTAATTCTTTGAATGTTTGATAAAATTTACCTGTGAACTGAATCGTCTGTTACAGGGTTTTTGTTTGTTTTGTGTGATTTGATTACTGATTTGATTTCTTTAGCAGTTGTCAGTCTGCTTAGATTTCTGTTTCATCCTCATTCATTCTTGAAAGATTATATGCTTCATGGAATTTATCTGAGTCTTCCAGGTGTCCAATTTGTTGGCATATTATCTTTACAGTATTTCTTTATAATCTTTTGTATTTATGTGTTGTTGATTGGTAATTTTTTTCTTTCATTTCTAATCTTATTTATTTTGGTGTATCTTCCCTCCCCCCCCCCCAATAAGTCTAATTAAAGGTTAATCAATTTTATTTATCTTTGCAAAGAACCAATTTTTGGCTTCATTTATTTTTTGTATTGTTTCTTTTTTAGACCTCTGTTATGTATATTTCTACTTTTCTTTATTTTTTCCTTCTTTCTACTCGCTTTGAGCTTTGTTTGTTTTCTTTTTTCCAGTCCCTCTAGGTGAATGGTTAGATTGTTTATTTAATATTCTTCTTATTTCTTGAGGTAGGTTTGTATTATTATGAATTTCCCTCTGAGAACTGCTTTCATTGTGTCCCATAAATTTGAGGGTCTTTTTGTTTTTATTTTCAATTGTCTCAACATATCTTTTGATTTCTTTTTTGATCTCATTCTTAACCCATTTATTGCATACTATTTAACCTTGACATGTTTATATACTTTCTTCTTGTAATTGATTTCTAGTTTTATACCATTTTAATAAAAAATGCTCAATATGATTTCGATCTTCTTAAATTTATTGAGCCTTGTTTCTTGGTCTAGCATGTGGCCTTTCCTGGCAAATGTTCCATAAGCAATTGAGAAAAATTTGCATTCTGTTGCTTTTGGGTGAAATGTTCTGAATATATCAATTACGTTTATCTGATAAATATGTTATTATTAAGGCCACTGGCTTTTTGTTAATTTTGTTTGGAAGATCTATCTATTGTTGTTAATGAGGTACTAAAGTCCCTTACTATGACTATGACTGTATTACTGTCTATATCTCTCTCTATGTTTTTCAGTATTTGCTTTATAAATTTAGGTTTCCTATGTTGGGTGCATAAATGCTTATAAAAGTTATGTCCTCTTGCTGGACTGATCCCTTAGATAATGGATTGATCATTATCAAATATATTTATCTCATTATAATCCTCCTTTTAAAATCTATTTTGTCTGTTATAAGTACTGCTACCTAAACTTTTTTGTCTCTATTTACACGAAATATATATTTTCCATAACTTTACTTTCAGTCTGTGTGTTTTTTGATCTGAAGTAGCTATCTTGTGGGCAGCATATGTATGGATCTTTGGTAAATAATCTATTTGGCCACCCTTTGTCTTTTGATTGAAGCAACAATCTACTTACTTTTAATTTTTAATAGGTATGTAGTTATTGCCATTTAATTAACTGTTTTGATATAGATTTTGTAGTTTCTGTTTTTCTTTTTATCATTTTGCTTTCTTGTATGTTGATGACTTTCTATAGTGTTGTGTTTAAACTTTGTTCTGTTTATTTCTTGTATATCACTTGTAAAATTTTAGTGTGTGGTTATCTTGTGCTTTCTATATGTAAAGCTATGTTTGTAGCAATCTATTTTAAGTTGATGGTGACTTAAGTTTGAACACATTCTAAAATTACTATAATTTATACTCACCTCAAGCAAATGTATGTTTTTGTCATTAATTTTTACATCTTTTGTGTGTATATGTTTTTGTGTTTTCCTTAATTTATTGTTGTAATTATACATGATCTTCCTATTTTTTCTTTTAATGTTCATACTAGCATTATCATTGGTTTATCCGCTGCTTATACTAAGTGTCTTTTTCAGTGGGAATTTTTTTTCTTTTTTTTATTCATAGTTTTGATATTTTATTTTCTTCATAAAAAAGTCTCTTTAATATTTCTTGTAGTACTGGTTTAGTGGTGATGAAGACTAGCATTTTCTTATCTGGGAAACTCTTTATCTCTCCATCAATTTAAAATAATAGCCATGCTAAATAGAATAATCTTGTTTAAAGGTCTTTGCTTTCCTTCACTTTGAATATTTCATCCAATCCCTTCTTGTCTGCAAAGTTTCTGTTGAGAAGTCAGCTGACAGTCTTATGGGAGCTCCCTTGTAGGGCACTAACTGCTGTTCCCTTGTTGTTTTTAAGATTCTCTCTTTGTTTTTAGCCTTTGGCATTTTAATGTTTATGTGTCCTGGTATGAATCTCTTTAGGTGTATCTTATTTGAAACCTTCTCTGCTTCCTAGAATTGTATGTCTATTTATTTAGCAGGGTTATGGATGTTTTCTGTGATTTTTTAAAAAATAGGTTTCAATTTCTTGTTCTTTGTCTTTTCTCTCTGGTAACCCTATGATGCAAATTTTGGTATGATTGATATTATCCCAAAGGTTCCCTAAACTATTTTCAAATTTTTATTTTTGATACTTTTTTTCTTTTTGCTCTTCTGATGGGGTGTTTTCTCCTGTTGTCTTCCAGATTGATGATTTTATATTCTGCTTCATCTTATCTGATATTGATTCCCATTACTTCATGCTTCATTTTAGTTATCGTATTGTTCATTTCTGACAGGTTCTTTTTATGGTTTCTATCTCTTTTTTGAGGTTATGACTGAGATCATCATACTTTCCCTAAGTTCATTGAGCATTCTTGTAACCAGTATTTTTTACTCTGTATCTAGTAGATTTTTTTTTCCTGGAGTTTTGTTCTTTTATTTGAGACATCTTTGTCTCCTCATTTTGGCTGACTCCTTGTTTGTTTGTTTGTTTGTTTGTTTTTGTTTTTTGTTTATGTATTTTTTATTTTTATTCTCCCTACGTATAAGGTAGATTAGCTACATCTCCCTTATGTAGTAGGTGTTCTGTTGGGCTCAGTGGCACAATCAACCTTTTCACCTGAGCTGGGTACATTAGGTGTGCTCCTTGAGTTTGTTATGTTTGCTTTCCTGTTGTTCAACCTTGATTGCTGTTGGCACATTAGAGTGTGGGGCTGACCCTCAGGCTGATTGGCTGTAAGAAATAATCATGACTACAGTGAATGAGGTATTCTGTGTGGGCTGACCTTGTGGAGTGGGATTTGCTTTAGTGAGGTTCTGGTGCCTGCTGAATCTATCCTTTGGGTGTGTCACTTGTGGAGCTAATTGGATGATACCCTGAATGTATTTATTGTGGAGCCTCTTGGGAGGAGTTCTGGTATAGGCCAAACTCAGTCAGTGTCTATATCAGCCTGATGTCACAAGATAGGAGTTACAGAGTGATCTGCATTTGATACCTGGCTTTGCTGAGCTTGGAGGTGCCTGAGAGAGGCTATCCTGCAATTCAAGATTGGCTAACACTAGTGCCACTCTTGGGGCTGCTTAGCAAGTGGTATGGGGAACAACAAAGCCAGCTGCTGCTTGTTTGGAATTTGGAAAAATTTGAGATATTTTAGGAGAGTCCAAAGTGCAAGCTTAGGAAGGCCACTTATGTGGAAAATTTGCTAGAAAAGGTTTGGGTTGTACTCATGTGCTGGGTGTGGCAGGGTCTCAGGGAATTACTAGGGTGGGGTAAATGGTGTCAGCGAAGCAAATGGAGAGCTCAGATTTGGCGCCAACCTGCACCTAGGTGGGGAGAGGGCCCAACAAAGGAATAATGGCATCTGTTGTCACTTCTATCCCAGAAGATAACTTCCTTGACTCCTGCCCCTCCAGTTCTCACCATGAAGCTAGTCAATTCAGGTCTACCCCATACATCCCTTGTGCTTTTTGAGCTGCTGCATCACAACTAGAGCTCAGTGCCAGGGAGTTTGTGAGTGACTGAGTGAGTGAATGAGTCTGTGTTCAGTCTCTTTAAAACTTGAAGCGCCTAGGTCTCCAGCAGCCCTCCATCTAACTCAGCTGCAATACTTGCTGGTTTTCATAGCCAGATGCTATGGGAACTTCTCTTCCCATCACTGGAGCTCTGGGTTAGGAAGCCTGGTGTGGGGCTGAGAACCATTGCTCTTTATGTGGGACCTCTACAAGAGCAGAGATATCCCTGTCATTTCTTAACCACAGCACTGTGGGGAGTAGGACCTGCTTGTTCTGCATTTCTGCTCCTTTTACCAGTCTCCACATGGTTTCTTCTTTTTTTCCTTAGTTATAAAAATTTTGTTCAGCTAGTCTTCAGATAGTGCTCAATGATAGTTAGTCTGTAATTTAGTTGTAATTCTGGTGTGGTCATGGAAAAAGATGAGTATAATGTTTACCTAGTTTACCATCTTGTGACTTCCAATTGAGACTATAGTGTTCTCAATTGGAGATGGTTACAGAATGAACGTAAATTCAGAGAAGTAAAGAAAATCTCAGATAATATTTCAATTCCTTACCCTGTTACACAAGCAGAAGAAATGTCCCCCTACCTCCATTTTAAAAAATCTGTGAGTGGCACAGATATCTAAATTTAAAAAGTCAGTCTAATAAGTAAAAACAGTGGCATTTAGAGTTTTAGTATGATGACTCCCTGAATAACAAGAAAGTGAATATCTCTGGGGGTTACAATATGAGACATGGGGCATTTATTTTTTCACATTTTTATTTAGATATAAATAGTAACATTCATTTTTTTTAAGTTTAGAATCCATGTTTGCTGCTGCTGCTGCTGCTGTTGTTGTTGTTGTTGTTGTTGTTTAGCACATTCATAGAGTCATGCAACCATAACCAAAATTTAAGTTTAGAACATTTTTGTCATCTTGAAAAGAAACTCCATGCACGTTAATGGTCACTTCCCATTTTTTCAACCCTTGCCTCCAGACCTAGTCAATCATTAATCTAAGTCTCCACAGATTTCTTTATTTTGGATATTTAGAATAAATGGAATCATACAATATGTGACCTTTTGTCTTTGACTTCTTTCCCATAGCGTAATGCTTTCCAGGTTTCTCCATACTGTAACATGAATCAATACTTTTTCTTTTTTGTGACTCAATAATAATCCATTGTATATATTCATTCATCAGGTAAGATATATATATGTGTGTGTGTGTGTGTGTGTGTGTGTGTGTGTGTGTATTTACCCCACCCCTCATTTTTGACTGTTCTGAATAATGCTACTATGAACATTCATGTACCCATTTTATGTGTGAACAGATGTTCTGATTTCTCTTTGAAATATACTTAGGAGTGGGATTTTTGGATCAAATGGTAACTCTATGCTTAACATTTGGAGGAACCATCAAATTATTTTCCAAAAGGCTGCACAATTTTATAATATTGCCAAATAAGTAATTTTTAAAATTTTTCAAAAGACTTGCCAAACCCGTTATACTCTGTGTTTTTAATTTTTAGCCATCCTAGTGGTGTCAACTATGACTTTATGGTTTAGATCTGCATTTTCCTGATGGGTAATGATTTTAATCTTGTTTTTATGTACTTATTGGCATTTGTATCTGTTCTTTGAAAAAATGTCTATTAAAGTCCTTTGCTCACTTTCAATTGGATTATTTATCATTTTATTAATTAGTTTTTTAAAATTTATTCTGGATACAAGCCACTTATCAGATATCAGATTTGCAGTCTATAGGTTACATTTCAGTTTCTTGATAGTGCACTTTGTAGTACCAATGCTTTTAATTATGAGGAAATATAATTTATCCATCTCTTTCCTTTTATCACTGTACTTTTGGTGTCATTTCTAAGAAAACATTGCCTACCAGAGGTTATGCAAATTGACACCTATATTCCTATATTTTACTCTAAGAGTATTATAATGGCATTTCTTATATTTAGGTATATGATCTACTTATTTTTTATTGTAGTAAAATATGCATGACATAAAACTTAACATTATAGACATTTCAAATGAACAATTTTGTGGCATTAATTATATTTACATTGTTGTGTAACTATTCTCACTATCCATTTCCAGAAAATTTTCATCATACCAGAATGAAGCCCTGTACCCATTAAACATTAAATCCTTATTAAACCCTGTCCCAAACCCCTGGTAATTCTATTTTCTGCTTTTATTAATTTGCTTATTACAGAAGCTTCATAAAAGTGGAACCATACAATATTTGTGTGTTTTTTTTTTTGATGATTGGTTTATTTCACTTAGCATAACTAAAGTTTCATCCATGTTGTAGTAGTATGATTCAAAATCTACTTACTTTTTAAGACTAAATAATATTTCCTCAATGGATATTTGGGTTGCTTCCACTTTTTGGCTACTGTGAATAATGCTACTATAAACATTGGTGTATAAATACCTGTTAAAGTTTTCACTTTAAATTGTCTTAAGTATATACCTAGAATTGGAGTACCTGGGTCATACAGTAATTTTATTCTTTATTTTTGAAAGGAACTGATATGCTGTTTTTTTCACAGTGATTACATCATTTTACTTTCCCATCAGCCATGTGCAAATGTTCCTATGTCTTCATATCCTTGACAACTCTGTCATTTTTGCATTATTTATAGTCATACTAATGGATATAAAGTGGTATCAGTATATTTTTGATTTGCATTTCTCTAATGATTAGTAATATTTAGGATATTTTTATGTGCTTAATGGTCATTTGTATATCTTCTTTGAAGAAATGTCTATTCAAACATTTTGCCCATTTTTAAATTGAGATATTTGTTTTTTTTTCATTATTGAGTTACAGGAGGTTTTAAAATACATCTGAATATTAATTTCCTTATCTGGCATATAAATTGCAAATATTTGTCCCATTCTGTGGGTCATCTCTTCACTCACTATATGGTCCTTTGATGCACAAAAGTTTTTAGTTTTAATGAAATCCAAATTCTTTTTTTTTTCTTGTGTTGCCTGTGCTTTCAGTGGCATATCCAAGAAATCATTCCCAAATTAAATGTCATAAATCTTTTCTTCTATATTTTCCACTAAGAGTTTAAAAAATTTACCTCTTATATTTAGATCTTTGATTTAGTTTCAGTTAATTTTTTCTATGGTGTAAGATAAAGATCCAGCCTCACTTTTTGCGTATTCATCCATTATTAAAAGTGAGGCATTAAAGTCTTCTACTATTAGCATAAAAATGTGTACTTCTCTCTTAAATTCTGTCAGTGTTTACTTCATGTATTTTGGAGCTCTGATAATTTTTGCATCTATATTCATCAGGTCTGTTGGCCTATAGTTTTTTTTTTTTTCTTGCAGTGTTTTTATCTTGCTTTAGTATCAGGGTAATGCTACCCTCATAAAACGAGTTTGGGAGTGTATCCTCCTTCTTGTTGGAGTCCCTGAATATCCTGGTGTTAAGGCAACTTGAAAGCCTGAGACAGGATGGTCAGCTTGGCACATGGCTCCCCTGGATCTTTAGTTTCATATGAATCCCCCTGGTGCCTGGATTACAGATCTTGATTGTGAGCTTGAGGCACAGGAGGCACCTAGGGTAGCAAGAGTCAACCAGTGCTGGAATATGCTAGGAACCTGCTACAGCATGGAGGAGCCTATTGCCATGGGACCTACCTGGGGATATGGATGCTGACTGGTGCTAGGGTAATCTGAGAATCTGCATTCATGGAATCCTATCAGGAACTAGTACCAGGGGAACCAGCTAGTGCCATGGTGGGTTGATATCCTGGAGCCACTGGAGTTGCCTGGGATCATGGGATCAAACAAGTACCAAAGTGGATTGGGAGTTTCAGTTCATGGTAGTGCTCCAGGACCCTGGAGCCACAGAATCACCTGTGGCCACTGGTCACCCACGACTATTGAAGCTTGTCAGTTCTCTGCTGGGTAAGAAGTTTGAGTTTGTAGGTCCCCTCTGAGAACCTGGAGCCAAGGAAGCTGCCTGGAGTCATAGAAGCTGCTTTGGGCTACTGGAGCTGGCAGGCACATGTCGAGATAACTTCCTGGGAGCCTGTTGGAAGTCTGTTGCTATGGAAGCCACCTGGATCTGTGAAAGCTGCCTGCAGTCAACAGGTGCCAAGATGAGCTTGGGGCCTATATTTGAAGAGGCCTATTGGGGTTCTGGTACCACTGTTGCCAGCTGGTATAGCAGGAGACACCTGGGTTCATGTGAGCGTGCAGGTTCCAGGGTAAGGGTGAGAGAAGGCCGGGATTCACATGGTCCCACGTGGTGCTTGGTCCCAAAGACACCATTTATGGCCATTAGACCCGATGAGTTCCAGGATGAGCTGGAGACCTGGACTCCAGGGTGCCTGCTAGGAACCTGGTATCACAGGACCCACCAGGGGCCACACGAGCTTCCTGAGGCCTCTGGAGTTATAAAATGCATGGCTGAAATGAGAGCCTCAGTTCCCAGAAGCCTGCTAGGAGACCTATGATGAAAGAGGCCTGTAACTGTGGGAGGTGCTAGGAATACTGGTGTAGTAAGGCACCATGGTGAGCTGGAGATCTGGGTTTGTGATAACCTGCTGGGAGCCCTGTAATAGAAGCTGCTAGGGACACTGGAGTAAGCAGGTGCTAGAGGGAGCCTTGGCCTGTTTTCCTGGAAGCTTATAAGAACTTTACGCCAAAGATGCCACTTGGGGCCACCAGATCTGGCAAGCACCAGAATGAAATGAGAGTCTGGGTTCCTGGAATTACTTGAGGAGCTTGGTGTCATGGGATCTGCCTGGAGCTGCTGGAGTCAGCAAATGAGGAAGTGAGCAGAAGTCTTCCATGAGTCTTGATGTGGAAGCCCTCTGGAGCTGTGCAAGTTGCCTGATGCCATTGGAGTAGACTGGCATAGGATGAGTTGCAGTCTGGGTTCATGGAAGCCCACTGAGAACCTGGTGTAAAGCACACTGGGGATATTGGAGCTGCCACACTGGAACCAATCAAGGTGCTGGGTTCCCAAGAACTTGCAGAGAACCACTTAGAACTGTGGGTATCCCCCTGTGCTTGAGTGGGTCATTTCTGGGACCTGTGGTAAAGTTGAGTGCTCATTTTACTCTCCTTACATTGGAAAGGTGTATTTTTGAGCTTCCTGGGCTTGGTGGAGAGTAACGGGGTAATGTGAATATATCTTTTATACCCTCCTCAATGAGTTCTTTCTTTATTTCTTTGTTTTACCCAGATGCTGTAATCCTTCACCTGGAATCTTTACTCTTGTGAACATATGTTTGTAGGAGAATAGTTGTTCAAGTTGATGTTGGAGTTGGGGAGAGGAACAAACAGTAGAAATTTTTATGTTGCTATTTTGCTGACATCACTTTTCTAAAATATCTTTTTTCTAATTTTATCTTTATAGGCCTATTTTAAAATAAGACTAGCTGTGCTCTAATGGCCAGAATCTCTATGTGACCCAATTTTGATATGTTCTAATTATTTGTGATCTAGATAGGAGTATTTAACAACTCATATAGATACTGAATTTAGCGTATGGAACCAGGCTGTTTGTATGAGGGTCTCGTGACCTTAGATGAAATGTGAACTTGGAAAATTCAGCTGGTCTTTTTAGAGGCGAAGCCCTCAAATTCTGATTCACCATCACATGGGATATAATCTAAATTATGTAGATATGGATTTGATAGATATGGATTTAGTCATAATTTATGTATACATCATTAGGACTTAAGACACAGTAGATTCTTAATAAATGTTATGACACAGGTTACTATTTTTGAGAATATTGTAATTTTGTCTTTTAACATTTACTCATGTATGAAATTTCCCATATTTTGCTGGATGTGCCCATTTCTCATTGTTTGTGTATACCCTGTGTGTGTGCGTGATGCATATGTGTATATGTGTATGTGTAAGGGAATGATTAAGATTATAACAGGAATGCCAAAAAAAAAAGAGAGAGAGAGAATGTTAATATTAAACTTTAAGCCCATAGAAGAAAATCTTATTCCTAGTCTGCAGAAGGCAATAATCTTGAAAAACAGGTGTTGTCAAGAGAGTAAAAAAAAAAAAAAAAATCCAAAGCACTTTTTAAAAAATTTGCTTTGACATATGAAGAGCCAGTTTGTCGAAGTAGGGCATTCATGTGGTTTCTTTCAGACTAGACAGGAAATTTGCTTTATCCAGGAGCTATAATCCCTCACCTGGAATTTTTACTCTTGTGAACATATTGCTTCTTCTATTGCTCTGGTTGTGGCTTAGTATCTTCAACAAGGGGTAGGTATAGTATAAAGAAAGTCCGTTACAAAGAGTAAAAGTAACTGGAAAGCTTGTCACTCTATTTCAGATAACTGTGGTAAGAGAATGAGGACTAAAAGATGATAGTCTGGGAAATATGTTTTATGGTCTTTTTTTCTTTTCCTAGGCTAACATTTCAGGATAGGAGTCTTGTTAAGAGAGCTTACAGAAATGGAAAAATCGGAAATCAGAAGAGTGTTAATTCTATTCCCTGCAGGACACTTTCAGTGTTCCCTCTATATCAAAATGGGTGGCAACCACATTGGAGTCAAGTCGATGAATGGCATAGTTAGGCAGAAAGAAGAACCAGGTTTAGTACTCAGAGTCTCCTGCAGCTCCTGTGTGGTATTGAAGGTATTTAGAAGTCCTGTACACCCTGTGAGTATACAGGGGAAGTAGTCAATGTGTTGTTTGGTGTTCATCATGAACCAGGCCAAGGAAACAGACTGGGGATCCTGAGCAAAGTAATAGTGATTACAAAAAACATCAAGAACCAAGATTTCTTTCCAATCTAAGTATAGAGCATAAATGTGTCAACCCTTACACTTGTTGAAAGAATATATAAATTAATAGCTCTCTTTCCTATCTTTGTTAACTTAAATTAAGCCTGATAGGTCATGTTCACTATGCCATAGTAAAAAGGGTCTGCCCCTATAACTCCTTCTCCCAACTAGTTTGACTGAGAGCAAGCAGTTATATTTTAGAGCTCTAAGCCATCACAGCTCTCCATTCTGACAGCTCAGATCTGCTCAGATTTTAGTAGTCCAGCTGAAGTATGGCCCAAGCACAGTTTTCAAAAGTAGCTATGCAGTGGGAGCCCTGGGTAACATACATCTCTCTCCTACTAGTTAATAATGGACCAAAATGAAGCAAGTGCAACTAGCCATCAAGAAGACAGTATTTGATCACCACTTGCCTGACCAGGCATTACTCTGGACATCTTATTGATTTCCTATTGGTGCTATCTAGCTATAACTGGAACATTGACAAGCTGGGCTGTGTTAGGTATTTTGATCTTTCCTTTTCCCACTGGCTCAAACTCCATTTTAACTTGACAAGTCAAGCAGTGCTCTGGGTATAAAGTTTATATAACTCTACTTCTACATTGATTTGGATAAAATATGAATTTAAAAATCCAACAGAGCTCTGTGTGTGCTTTTCACCATTTCTATGTCTCTATCTCTACCCTTATAACTCAAGATGTCTATAGCTCCCTATTTAGAATTAAAGACAATTGCAGGGTAAGAAACAAAAGAGAGAAATTACATTTTGTATTTAAATACAGTATTTTAGCTATTGGGATGAAAATATTAAAAAGTCATTTCAAGCTACATTTGACATAATCTAAAGCCACACTCTTTATAACCAGAAGAAATAGATTTTATTTAAATTCAACCTGCCAAAGTACAAATATCTTGTACAACTTATTGTTGCTCCTTTTTTAAGTTAAGAAGTGTTAATATATGTTTAAAGCATCTCTTGGACTTGTTAATTTCACATACGACAATACAAAGCCTGTTTAAGAGAACATATTGCATTCTAAAATTGTATATTACTTTAAAAGTTACTTTTATAAAAAAAGATTTTCAACATTTTATCTTAAACATTTTTTATAATGGATAAATGGCAGTAAAAATTTAAAGTAAAATACTACCCAACTAGCCTTTATGTTTTTTTTTTTTTAATTTGAAAACATTCATTGTAGTGCATATATACTTAACATTTTCTACTGGATAAATATAATGTTAACAGAAAAGCATGTATTGGTACATAAAAATAACTATAGAATATATCATGGATATTGAACATTTTTATGTTTTCAAGGGTTAATATTGTAGAACATTCAGTTTTACTGCACTTTAACAATTGTTTTGAAAACATTAAATTTAATGGTAGGTGTTAATAGTGCTCACAAAAATGTTTAGGTGAATATTGCTTTCTTGATCAGTGAGTCCCTGAAACTTTAAAGCTAAGGTCACAGTTTGTATCAATATGATAATATTCACTATTTTATTGTACAGATTGTGTATATGAAATTATGGTAACATTTTACTGGTAAAAATCTAACAAAGACAAAATACTAAGGAATACCAAATTTATATGTGTGCTTTGGAAAGCAATACCATAAAAGAGTTAGTTTGAAAATTTTAACATACTGTAACATCATAAACAAATTATGTCAATGAGTTTTTGTTTTGTTTTGTTTTGCTTCAACACAGTAAAAACATTCCTCTTAGTAAATTGAGGTATTATTTAGCTATTTGAAATATTACTTGAATAAGAGAATAATGTCTTACTGAAATCAGCCTTTATATTTTAAGCGTTAGATGGTCTGTTTTATATTAGTTATGTTCCAGATAATAGAGTACCTTTTTGTATAATAGAAAAGTTTTTTACTTCTCAGACTCTTAACAATTCACAATGCTTTCATAACGTCTCATACCGTGGCCACTGTCAATTTCTTTTAAACATTTTAAAGTAATGAGGCTAAACCTAGACTAGTGGATTTCCATTTATATTATTTGTTGTAATAACACAAACTTAACACCTATATGTAATTCATGTTTAAAAGCTTATCTTGTTTTGCAAATGAAAGTAATTTTAACTAATATTTAAAATAACAAAAGAATTTTCATGTTTGATTACTAATTGAAGGAAAGAACATGTTTCTTCTTCCTCACTTCTTCCTACTTCATTTCTTAAAATGATTCAGTTTTTTCTCTTTTGATAAAGATAGCTTTATGGAAGCTTCACTACCACAACACATGCACCAGCTCTTCCAATGTTAACAGAACTTCCTAAATCAGAAAACAAAAACAGAAAATAAATGTTATTTTAATGAATTCCGTACTTAGTATAACATAGCATGTTGGAGTTGATAAAGCCCTTTGTTATTCTGGTATAATCTTCACCTTGTATAAAGACAAGGGAAAATGTAGCCTAAATAATAGTCAAGTGTGGTAGGAAAAAAACATAGTTTTTAAAATGATATACATCTGAGTTTTAGGAGCAGGTAATATTGAGTAAATTTCACCACTCTGGTAATTTCTCACTTGAAAAATTATAGCTGATAATGTTTATCCTTCAAGATTTTTGTTAGAGTTAGTAAGATATTGAATAAAAATAATTTGCATATAGTAGTTATGTTTCACCTTTTTTCTTTTTTTTCTTTTTTCTTGTTAATTGCTGTTGTTATTAAGTATTTTATATGAGTTTCCAGGCATACAGCATAATGGTTATACAGTTATATAATTTACGAAGTGGTCCCTGTGATGATTACTCCAGTACCCATCTGGCACTATAACATAGTTATTATAATATTACTGACTATATTCCTTATAAGACACTTTACATCTTCATGACTATTTTGTAGTACCAATGATATATAGTAGTTATGATTCCACTATTCGTTAGTTCCCTTTCACTCTTTCCAGCATCACATAATGAAACAATGAAAAACCAGGAAATAGAATCTAGGTCTCTTAGATACTGGTCTGGAATTTTCAGAAAAGTAAATTCCACCACCTTAGACAAGAATTTTGATCATTGCAGTTGATCTAACTCCTTTCTTAATCAAATGTTTTCTTTATTTCTAGCTGGTCCTAAGTAATGAAAAGTAAGGAGCTATCTATGTGGCAGAATTTGAATGATTCCAAGGGTCTTAATGAATAAAATTGAAGGAAAGAGATTGAAAACCATTACTAGCTTTCATATGAACACACTTATTTAGAATTGTAACTAACTCACTATGTAGAATACAGAGCAGCACAAATTCAACATAAGGGAAGGTGAAGTTAGATACACAATACAAGATTTACCTGTTTGTAGAAATGGTGAAGAGTTAATCATACTTTATTTTTTTATTAACACATTATTTAATTAACAAAACACCATTTGATAGTTTGGAATAAATATAGCACTATGACTGGAAAAGACTGTCAGAAGCATCAAGTTTTCCCGTAGCATTCCCAAGAGGTACTTTTAGTGTCCCTTCTGTCCCTTCTTGTACTCTCCTTATAATGTCTTCTATTAGATGCCCAGGACTCTTGAGATGGTTTAATTCCAATTTCTTTCTGTGCACCAAATTTCCTGAATGACTGACTAAAAGTTACAACTGTCTCAGCCTATATAATTTCTGTAAGGAGGGGACAGAGATTTTTCTCTTGGGCATCAGCTGAGAAGAAGGGGCAGATATAGTGGACAAGGACATTGTTATTCAGTTCTCAAGTCATAATACATATATAGAAAGTTGGCCAGAGAATAAAGATCTTAAATTATGGAATTTTATTCACTTATCTGTGAAATGAAGGATTCCATAAAAAGAGACTGCTCTGTCCCCTTTCATATAAGTACTGATGGAGCCTGCTAATGATCAATTAGATCAAGTAGTAATTTTATGTAGCATAGATAAAGCCCATACTACAAATTTCACTAAAAAAATTCTGATTAGGTTCTAAAGAGGAAGAGAACAGAATTAATTTTTAACATGCATTTTAAAATATTTTATTAAAACCTGAAATGTACCAATTTAAATACTTTAAATGAGATTACCTGCTTCCATTCATCTTTCTGTGCATCATATGACTCAACGGTGTTCAAATAAGTATGTCCATCATATCCTCCAATCACGAAAAGTTTGTCTCCTAGGGCACATACAGCAACAGCATCTCGAGGAACACTCAGGGGTGCAACAGTTGACCATGAATCATTTTTTGGATCATAGCTTAAGAGGTTTAGAAATATATTTGAGAAGGGAAGTCCAACAGTGTTAAAATGAAAAATAATAGGCATTAATAAAATTTATACTTATCTAATATAAGAAATTAAAAACATCTTCTAAATATCAAGTATAGTCTACTAACAAATGTAAAAGATAAGTACATGACAGGATGCAATATATATATGACATATTGTTAAATCGTATACTTAAAACTTATTGGATTTTGTTAATCAGTCACCCCCGTAATTTTTTAATTAAAAAAATAGATGAGTACATGACAAAATTCTCTTCATCCACCAGAGGTCACTCAAAACATATCATATATATATATATTTCCCCCCAAATACCATGCATTTCTTTGATCGGTGAGGAAATTTGACATATAAACATGTTAACATTATGTGGAAAATGCCCCTCTCTCATTTAGTATGCTAGTTGGAGAGACTTTTTTATTTTTCTTATTCTCTGGTTATCAAAGCTATTTATCAGATGCCTAATCCTGTTTTTATGAAATCTCACATTTTAAGTAAATCTGAATATAATCGCCTTTTAATTTAATGGGATGTAGTACTCTGATTTTAATGCCATTTGTGATTAGTGATTATAGTCTTATCCTACATTTTTCCCCTATAAGAATCCTTATTTATCTTCACAAGAGCTTAGGATTTTTTTATTTCCTTTTTAATCTGAAGTTAAATCCTTATCTACAAACCATTTCTGTAAGCAAAGTGAAAGAGAATTCAGTAATATTAATTAAAATTTTATCCAGGAATTCTTTCTTAAATTTGAAGCCTATAATTTTTAAGTACATAAAGTCAAATCTAAAAAAGGGTAAACAATAAAACAAAACTTATGTAATTGTACATGGAAGTGCTCTCTGATTTTATATTGGCCTATTTGTAAAATATAGGGAAATATTTATTTTGCAAAATATACATTAATTTATTACTTTCTATTAACATATTTTTATTTCTGTTATCCCTCTTATTTCTGGTTTTATCTCTTTAATCATTTTCTAAATTATCTGATCTAGCTTCCATTTGAACTTGGCCTCACATCCAGTAATATTTTTAATAATATCTGAGATCATCAATAATTAAGACAATCTTAGTATCCATTGCATATTGTTTAGTATCATGGAACACATTACCTTAAAGTCTGATGGTATAATAAAACTAAGAACCAGAAAATCCATAGCAGTAACCTTTAGCTAAGATGAATCTTCAACAAATTTCTATCATTAATTGAGACTGTACTAACCATCAGAGTGTACACATATATGAATGGTGAACAAGGGCTCACAGAAGGATTTCCTTATAGATTTGCAAAATAAACCCAAGACTCTTATGCATGTCCATGATAATTAATGCTAAAAATTCTGACTAATGTTGATATTATCTGGGTACTACTTGATTAAAATGAAGGGTTTGGGGAATGTTGAAACTTTGAAGAATAAAAATGGCAATATGATTATTATCTGTAAAGACACATGAGCAGTTATGAAAGAAATAATCACTACATCACTTTCAATTTAAAATAGCGTCATGTCTCTTTCTTTTCATTTGTTTTTTGCATTTTTATCTCTCCTTACTTTGTTAATTATTTATTTGTTTGTTTGTTTTTATTATGTGATTGCAGTTGATATTCAATACTGTTTTATGTTTGGTGTACAAGTGTCTAACACAATGGTTAGAAATCTATATAATTTAAAAAGTGATCGACCCCAATTAGTCTAGTACCCACCAGGCACCACACATAGTTATTAGAATGTTATTGACTATATTCTGTATGCTGTATGTTATAGCCCCATGACTATTTTGTAATTAACTATTTATATTTCTTAATCCCTTCAAATTTTTCTCCGAGGCTCCCAACTCCCCTACCATCTTGCAACTCTCAGTTTGTTCTCTGTATCTGTAAGTACGTTTCTGTTTTGTTTGTTCATTTATTTTGTTCCTTAGATTACATATATAAGTGAAATCATATGGTATTTGTCTTTCTCTGCCTACCTAATTCCACTTAATATAATACCCTCTGGGTCAATCTATGTTATTGCAAATGGTGAGATTTCATTCTGTTTTAGAACTGAGTAAAATTTCATTGTACATATGTACCACCTTTTTGTTATCCAATCATCTATTGATGGGCACTTAGGTTGCTTCTATATCTTGGCTTTAGTAAATAATGTTGCAATGAACATAGTGGTGCATATATCTTTTCAAATTAGTGTTTTGGATTTCTTCGAATAAATACCTAGAAGTAGAATTGCTGGGTCATAGAGAGTTCAATTTTTAATTTTACAAGAAATCTCCAAGCTTTTTCACAGTGACTGCACAAATCTGCAATCCTACCAACAATGCATGAGGGTTCTCTGTTATTCACATCCTCACCAACACTTGTTTGTTGATTTATTGATTACAGCCATTCTGACAGATGAGAGGTAATATTACCTTGAGGATTTAATTTCCATTTCTCTGATGAGTAGTGACACTGAGCATCTTTTCATGTCTATTCGCCATCTGTCTTTGGAGAATTGTATATTTAATTTTTTTAAGGAAGTGTTAAGTTCCATGAGTTCTTTATAAATTTTGAATATTAGCCTCTTAAATGTATCATTAACAAATATCTTCTCTCATTCAGTAGGTTGTCTTTTCGTTTCGTTGATCATTTTCTTGACTGTGTAAAAACTTTTTTAGGTCGATATAGTCCTATTTGTTTTTTTTTTGTTTTCTTTTTCTTTTCCAGAGGAAATATATCAGAAAAAAAAATGTTACTAAGAGCAATTTCAGAAGGTTTATAGCCTATATCTTCTTCTAGGAGTTTTATGAATTTGGGTTCTACATTTAAGTCTTTAATTCATTTTGAGTTTATTTTTGTATATGGTGTAAGAAAGTGGTCTAATTTCATGTTTTTGAATGTATGTGTTCAGTTATCCAAGCACCATTTAATGAATAGACTGTCTTTACCTCATTGTATATTCTTGCCTCCTTTGTCATAAATTAATTGACCATATAATCATGGGTTTATTTCTAGGCTCTCTATTCTGTTCCATTGATCAGTGTATCTATTTTTATGCTAGTGTCATGCTGTTTTGATTACTGTATCCTTGTAGCATAGTTTGATATAAGGTTGTGTCATACCTCCAACTTTGTTCTTCTTTATCAAGTTTGCCATAGCTTTTTGGGATCTTTTATAGTTCCATATAAAATTTAAGATTATTCGTTCTGTTCTCTGAAAAATTGATATTTTGATAGGGATTGCATTGAATTTATAGATTGTTTTGGGTAGTATGACCATTTTAATGATGTTGATTATTCCTACCCATGAACATGGTATAAGCTTCATTTATTTGTATCTTCTTCAATTTCTTTCTTCAATGTCTGATAAATTTTTGACAGGATTTTACCTTCTTTGTTAAATTGATTCCTAGGTATTTTATTTCGATGTTTTTGTTAATGAAATTATTTTATTAATTTATCTTTCTGATAATTTTTATTGGTATATAAAATTGTAACTAATTTCTTAATATTAATTTTGTATCTTGACACTTTATTGAATTCATTTGTTAGCTCTAATAGTTTTTTTTCATGGATTATTTAGGGTTCTCTCTCTATATTATCATGTCATCTGCAATTAACTTGGCGGTTTAACTTCTTTCCAATTTGGAAGAATTTTATTTCCTTTTTTTCTGAATGATTGCTGTAGTTAGGATTTCCCATATTGTGTTGAATAAAAATGGTAAAAGTGGACACCTTTGTCTTATTCCTGATCTTAAGGAAAATAATTTAGCTTTACACCATTGAGTATATTAGCTGTGAGTTTGTCATATATGATGTCTATTATGTTGAGGTATATTCCCTCTATTCCCTCTTTGTTGAGAGATTTTATCATGAATTAATGCTGGATTTTGTCAAATATTTTTTTTGTATCTATTGATATGCTCATATGATGTTTGTCCTTCATTTGTTTATGTGGTGTATCGTTAATTGATTTGTGGATATTGAACCAAACTGGCATCTCAGGAATCTATCCCACTTGATCGTGGTGTATGATATTTTTAATGCATTGTTGAATTTGGTTTGCTGATATTTTGTTGAAGAGTTTTGGATCTATGTTTGGATCTATATTTTGTTGAAGAGTTTTGGATCTATGTTTGGATCTTGGCCTGTAATTTTTGTTTTTGTCTTTGTTTTTTGTAATATTTTTGTCTGGTTTAGGATTCGGCAATGGTGGCCATAAAGTGAGTCTGAGAGCCTTTCCTTTTCTTGAATTCTTTGGAATAGTTTGAGGATAGGTATTAATTGTCCTTTGAATGTTTAGTAACATTCACCTTTGAAGCAAACCTGTCTTTAGTTTTTTGGGGAGGTTTTTCAGTACTGATTCAATTTTGTTAGTAGTAATCAGTCTGTTCAAAGTAACTCTTTTTTCTTGATTTAGTATTGGATCAGTGTATATTTCTAGGAATTTATACATTTCTTCTAGATTGTT
This sequence comes from Eonycteris spelaea, assembly GCA_003508835.1. Taxonomy (NCBI): domain Eukaryota; kingdom Metazoa; phylum Chordata; class Mammalia; order Chiroptera; family Pteropodidae; genus Eonycteris; species Eonycteris spelaea. The sequence continues at coordinate 11,433 of PUFA01000642.1, read as the reverse complement.
CAATTTGATGCCATATATTTGCTTGTAGTATTTTTTTTTATAATCCTTTGTATTTCAGTGACATCCCTTGTTACTTCTCTTTTATTTCTAATTATTATTCATTTGTCTCACTCACTATTTCGTGATGAGTGTGGTCAAAATTTTATCAATTTTGTTTATTTATTTATTTTTCAAATAACCAGATCCTGGCTTCATTGATCTTTTTGTATTGTATTGTTTTTTCTTTCTTTTCTATTTTTTTTTAGATTCTAGTCTGTTTACTTCTGCTCTGACCTTTATTATTTATTTTTTGATTCATTTTGAGATTTTTTTTGCTGTTCTTTTTCTAGTTTCCCTAATTGTAAGGTTAGATTTTTTATTTGAGATTTTTCTTGTTTCTTGATGTCACCCTAAATTGCTATGAATTTTTCCTCCTAAGAATGCTTTTACTGTATCCCATAGATTTTGGGTCATTGTATTTTTGTTTTCATTTGTCTGAAGGTATTTTTTTGATTTTTCTAATCTCATTGCTAAGCCATTCACTGTTGAGTAAAATGGTATTTAGCTTCCATGTGTTTGTGTGTTTTTATTTTTTTTTGCATTTGTTTCTACTTTTATACAATTTGGATAGGAGAACATGCTTGATATGATGGTAATCTTCATTAATTTATTAATATTTTTTTTGGTCTAATGTTATCTATTGTGAAAAATGTTCCATATTCATTTGCAAAAATAATGTATGTACTGCAGCTTTGAGGGAAATGTTCTAAAAATATCAAAATATGGTCCGCGTGTCATTTAAGGCCATGTTCCCTTATTGATTTTCTGTTCGGAAGATCTGCCCATTGATGCCAATAGGGTCTTAATGTCGTCTACTATGACTGTATTATCCATTATGTCAGTTAACATCTGATTCATATATTTAGGTGCTCCTCTGTTGGATGCATAAATGTTACAAGGGTTATATTCTCTTGTTAGAATGATCACTGTCATTATGAAATGTCTGTCTCTTATTACAAACTTTATTATAAACTATTTATCTGTCATAACTATTGCTACCCAGCTTTTTTTTTGTTTCAGTTTGCATAAAATATTTGTTTCCATCTTTTTATTTTCTCTATATGTGTGCCTTTTGATATGAAGTGGGTATTTTATGGACAACATATGTATGGGTCTTGTTTTCTTATTTATTAAACTATTCTATGTCTTTTGATTGGAGAATTTAATCCCCATATATTTAAAATAATTATTAATAAGTACCTAGTTTTTGTTATTTTGTTATTCATATTTATGTTCCTTTATTTTCATCCTTCTTCTTAAAAAAAAAACCCTTGAACATTTTTTGTAATACTGATTTGGCGATGGTGAAATCCTTTACCTTTTTCTTGACTGGGAAGCTCTTTATCTCCTTCTCAATTTTAAATGATAGACTTTGGGATGGAGTAGTCTTGGCTGTAGATCTTTGTTCTTCATCACTGAATATTTCATGCAAATCCCTTTTGGCTTTCTGCTGAGAAATTAAGTGAAAGTCTTATGGAAGCTTCTTTGTACATTACTGTCTTTCTCTTGCTGCTTTTAAGATTATCTCTTTATTCTTAATTTTTGGCGTTTTATTTAAGATGTGTTTGTGTGAGCTTCTATGGGTTCATCTAGTTTGCTATGTTCTGTGTTTTCTGGACTTGTATGTCTAATTCTTTTCCAGGGTTAGAGAAGTTATACATCATTATTTTTTTTCAAACAGATTTTCAATTCTGTGCTTTCTCTCTCTTCTCCTTCTGGTACCCCTATGACGTGAATATTGTTAGAGGTCCTTTAAACTGAATGAGACGGAGGCGGCAGCGGCAAACTCCTCTTAAAGGGGCCACATCTGCGAGAGGATTTTCGCAGTAATGGACCTACTTGCTCTGAAGACCAGCATCAATTCAGCTGCGCACAGGGGGCACAAAGACTTACAAGGATACATTGTCAGAGCAAGGGCCGAGGTGAGATTCGCTCAGTACAGAAGTCTTGGAAGTATCCATTGTTCCTTGTTGAGCCCACCCCCCTCCCAGTGCATAGACACAGCACCACCATAGCCAGGATTTCATCAAACTGGATAAAAGAGGTCGCTCCACGCAGAAGATTTCCTGAAACTCTGTCTCCCCCAACTCGTAGCCCCACCTAAGCTACATCAAGTTATATCCTCAGTGAATAAGGTACTTTTGCTGAACAGCACATAGACTCGAACTGGGGCAGCTGGCCTCAGTTTCTGGTGTGGCCTTTTCAGGCAACTATAAACACGGCATGTGGATTGCTTGCTGAATCTCAAATAGGTGGCACCAGAGGGGTAGAGCGCTTGGGCTAAATTGGCCTACAGCTAAACCTCTCAGGACTGTTCAACTGGACACTTACTTCACAAATCCACACAAAGACAGGGAGACTTAGGAGCTTTATTTAGTACATAGAAACAGATATGGAAAAGGTAGCCAAAATGGGAAGACAAAAGAAGCAGAAAGCCATATAAGAGAATCAAACAGAGATCCAGATATAAAGGGGTCAAGTAATCTAACAGATCAGAGTTCAAAAACACTGAAGTGAAGTCATTCATTAGTTCTCCATGCTCCCTGAATTTCTCAATTAAATTTCAAAATAAAAGTTTCAAAAAAAAAAAGAAACTGCAGACCAATATGCTCATGGAATACAGATGGAAAAATCTTAAATTAGATACTAGGGAACCAAATACAACAACATATTAAAAAGGTTATACACCATGATCAAGTGGGCTTCATCCCAGGGACATAGAGATGGTTCAACATATGCAAATAGATTAATGTGATACACCACATAAATAATTAAAAAATAAGAATCATATGATCATATCAATAGATGTAGAAAAAGCCTTTGACAATACAGCATCCATTTATGATCAAAACACTTAACAAAATTGGTATAGAAGAAAGTACCTTAACATAATAAAGCCATAATGATAAACCCTCAGCCAACATTTTACTTAATGGTGAAAAACAAAAAAACAACTTTCCTTTAAGATCAGGAAACAAGCAAGGCTGTCCATATCGCCACTCTTATTCAATACAACATTGGAGGTCCTAGCAAGTGCAACAAGACAAGAGAAAGATATAAAAGGCATCCAAATAGAAAACAAGAAATAAACTGTCACTATTTGCAGATGACATAATTCTCTATATAGAAAAGCCTAATGAATCCACAAGAATGCTACAAGAACAGTAAGCAAATACAGTAAAGTTTCTGGATATAAAACCAAAGTTCAGAAATCCATAGTGTTCCTATACTCTAATAATGAAATGTCAAAAAAGAAGTGGAAAAATAATTCCTTTTGCAATTGAACAAAAAAAAATAAAATACCTAGGAATAAATGTAACAAACATGTGAAGACCTATATGATGAAAACTATAATACCCTATTAAAAGAAATTGAAGAAGATACAAAGAAATGGAAAGATATTCTGTGTCCTTGAAGAGAATCAACATAGTTAAAATGACCTTATTACCTAAAGTTATACAGATTTAATGCAATCTCCATCAAATCCATCGCCATTTTTTAAAGGAAATTTAAACAAAAAAAAAATCATTAATTTGTATGTAAACACAAAAGACCCCAAATTGCAAAGTCAACCTGAGAAAAACAACGAGGCTGGAGCATACTCTTCCCAACTTCAAATTATACTACAAAGTGACATAATCAAAACGTCCATGGTATTAAGGAGAAAAAACACACAGAGATGAGTGGAACAGAATAGAGTCCAGAAGTAAACTCATGTTTATATGGGTAAATAATTTTCGACAAAAAAAAGCTAAAAATATACAGTGGAGAAAGGAAAGTCTCTTCAATAAATGGTGCTTAAAACTGGAAAGCCACCTGCAGAAAAATGAAACTAGACTGTTTCTATCACCACATACCAAAATTAACTCAAAATGGATTAAGGCCTGAAATAGACCTGAAACATAAAATAACATAGAGGAAAACATAGGAACTGAACTCATGGACCTTGGACTTAAAAAGGATTTTATGAATTTGACCTCAAAGTCAAGGGAAGTAAAAGCGAAAATAAATGAATGGGACTCCATCAAACTAAAAAGCTTCTGCTCAGCAAAAGAAACTGTCAACAAGGTAAAGAGGCAACCGTATGAATGTGAGAAGATAATGGTAAGTATGCCTCCGATAAGGGCCTAATAGCCAAAATTATACAAAGAACTCATACAACTCAATAAAAGAAAAACAAACAAACAAACAATCCAATTAAAAAAAAAATGAGCAGAGTACCTGAACAGATTCTTCTCCAAGAAAACATACAAATGGCCAAGAAACATATGAAAAAAATGTTCAACATCGCTAGCTATTAGGGAAATACAAATCAAAACCTCAATGAGAACTACCTCACTCCTCTAAGAATGGCTATTATCAACAAGGCAAGTCATAACAAGTGTAGAGAGGTTGTAGGAGAAAAGGAGTCATCATGTTGCTGCTGGTGGACTGCAAATTGGTAACAGCCACTATGGAAAACAGTATGGAGATTCCTCCAAAAACTAAGGAATTGTTCTACTATATGATCAGTAATGCTCTACTAGGTATTTACCCTAAACACTTGAAAACCTGTATCCAAAAAAGATATTTGCACACTGATGTTCATAGCAGCATTATTCACATGTGGCCAGGATATGGAAGCAACCAAAGTGTCCTACAAGAGACAATTGGGTAAAGAAGCTTTGGACATATAAAATGGAATTTTACTCATTCCATAAGAAGAGGTGAAATACTGCCATTTGCAACAACTTGGATAGACCTCCATATGATGACGCTAAACAAAATAAGCCAGAGAGAAAAAGCCGAATAACACATGATATCATTTTTATGTGGTATATAACCTAAAAACAACAAACAGGACAAACAATCAGAGACTTATGGACACAGACAATAGACTAGTGGTTACCAAAGGGTAGGGAGGAGGAGGGGAGGAGTAGATGAGTAAAGTGGTCAAATATGTGATGACAGAAAGAAATCTAACGCTGGGGTGGTGAACACACAATGCACTATACACACACACACACACACACACACACACACACATATATGCCTACTGTTAAATTGTACACGTGAAGCTTACTTGTTTTGTTAACAGTCAGTATAAACAAAATAATAAACAAAGAAAAAGAAAACAAAAAAGCAAAAAAATAAAATGTATTTATTATAATAATAATTAAATAATAAATAAAAATAAAACAGAATGAAGCCCAAAGGAATGGAACCATATAACAATAGCTGTGAGACATATAAAATTAACAAAATGGCAATATTAAGTTCTTCTTAGCTAATTACTTTAAATGTAAATGAATTAAGCTCCTCCATGTAAAGGACATACCTTGGGAGAGTGAATTAATAAAACAAAAAACAGGAGTGAATTATATGCTGTCGACAAGAGACTCATTTTAGATCTAAGGAAACATAATGGCCAAAAATGAAAGGATGAAAATTCATATTCTATTCGAATTAGTAACCAAAAGTGAATAGCAGTGTTTATCAGTATATACAAAATAAAATTTAAAATAAAAATCCATTACAAGAGAAGAGAAGCACATTCTATAATGATAGGAGGTCAATTCACAAATAACAAAAACAGTTATAATCATAAGAGATCAAGCAAAGAATTCCTAAATATTGACAGAATTGGAGGGAGAAAACTCTATAGTAATGGAGGAGAATCAATTCTTTACCTTCAGTAATAGATAGAATAAACAGACAGATCAAAAAGTACATGGAAGACTTGAACAACATCATAGAATAATTGGATCTAACAAATACATATGTGTGTGTGTGTGTGTGTGTGTGTGTGGTGTGTGTTATAATTCTACCTAAGAAAGAAACACACATTTTTCCTTAACCAAGCATAGAATATTATCTAAGATTACCATATGTTATTTTAGGCCACAAAACAAGTCTTAATAAATTTGAAAAAGGTTGAAAACATGTAAGGTCTTTTCACAATGGAATTAAACTATAAATCAACAACAGAAGGAATATCTATAAATAGATGGGAAAAAAGAATGCATACTTAACAATCAATGGGGCAAACAATATTGCCATAGGAAAATTAGAAAATATGTTGAGACATATAAATGAAAACAACCATACTATACCTTATGAGATGCAGAAAAGATGTGATATAAGGAAAATCTATAGCTGTTAAATGCTTATGTTAAATAGAAAGAAAAACTGAAAATCAAACAACCTAACTTACACCTTAAGAAGTAAGAGAAAAGAAAAGCAACTAAACTCAAAGTTAGCAAAGAAGACAATAATAGACATTATTGTACAAATAAATAGTATAGAGAATAAAAAACAGGAAAATCAATAAAATCAAAGTTGGCTCTGAAAAATGATCAATAACATTGATAAAACTTTACATATATTGAGTATAAAAATGAGAGAAACTCACAATAATTAATATCAGAAATTAAGGGGCATTATCTGATATTGGAAGTTAAGCAGAGTGGGCCTGTGAGACTTGGATGAGAGACTACTTAGGAATACCACATGTTGTAGGCATTAAAAAATAATAATAATAAAAGGGGGAAGGGCATTAGTGCTGATTTTACAGAAAAAAAATTATAAGAAAGTCTATGAATAATTGTATACCAACAATTTGGTAACCTTGATAAAAGGGACATATTCCTAGAAACACACAACCTAAGCAGATGAATGAGAATGAAACAAAACTTGAGTAGACCTATCATGTTGAAAGATCAAATGTCTCCCAACAAGTAATCAAAAGTCTCCTAACAAAAGCCTAAGGCAAGATGGCTTTACTGGTGAATCCTACCTAATATTTAGAGAATAATTAACACAATCCTTCTCAAATTCTTCCAAAAAATTAAAGGAAGTAATACTTTAAAACTCATTGTATAAGGTTAACATTACACTGAACAGAGCAGACAAAGACACTGTAAGAAAAGTACAGATCAATATCCCAAATGATTACGATGCAGAATTTTTAACATACTACTAGCAAACTGAATCCACCGTTATTTAGTAAAATCATTTTATACCATTATAATGTGAAATTTATTCCTAGAATACAAGGATGGGTTATTATATAAAAACCAATTTATGTAACACATCACATTGGTAGAATGAAGGGGGGGGGAAACATGATCATCCAAACTGATGCAGAAAAAAAGTATATTAAAAATCAATCATACTTTAATGATAAAACACTACCCAAACTAGGAAAACTACCTCAACATAATAAATACCATGTATGGAAAACTCAGAGTTAATACCACACTCAAATGTGAAAGACTAAAGGTTTTTCATTGCAGATTAGGAAACATACAAGGATGGCAATTTGTACCACCTCTATTCTATGTAGTACTAAAACTCTAGTAAAGTAATTAAGCAAGAAAGAGAAATAAAATGCATCCACACTGAAGAGGAAGAATTAAGAAGACACCAATAAATAGGAAGATGCCTCATGTTCTGGATTGGAAGACTTATTATTAAAATATCAATACCACCTAAGTGATCTATAGATTTAACACAATCTCTATTAATAACCCAACTTTTTTTTGCAGAAAAAAATCCATTATAAATCCATATAAAATGTCAGAGACCCAGAATAGGTAAAATAATTTTGTAAAAGATAAAGTTTGAAGTCTCACACATCCTGATTTCAAAACTTACTACAAAGATACAGTAATAAAAATAAATAGATATATACTTATGATTTCGCTTTTATAAAGATAGCTATATCATCTAGATATAAGAAATGAGGGAACTCAGAAATACACCCTCATATATGTGGTTAAATAATTTTTGACAAGAGTCCATGGCCATTTAATGGGGAAAATAAAGTCTTTTCAACAAATGCTTATGAAAAAACTAGGTATACACATGTAAATTAATGATTTCAGAGCTTTACCCTACTCCATATATAAAAATTAACTCAGATGGATTAAAGGCCTGAATGTAATTATTAAAACTATAAAACTCTTACAAGAAATGTTAGGGGAAATGTTTTATGACATTGGATTTGGAATCATTTTTTTTTTTTGGATAAAAGTACTGCCTACAAAAAATAAATTGGACATAATTATTACTAAATATTATGCATATCAAGGGCACTATCAACAGGATAAAAATGCAACCCCAGAATGAGGGAAATGACTTACAAATTATATATCTGACAAAGTATTAATATACAGAATATATAAAGAACTCCTACAACTAAAATCAATGAAAAGAAAAGAAACCCAATTAAAAATGGTCAAAGAACTTGAATAGACATTTCTCTAAAGATATAAAAATAGCCTATAGCATCTGTTAAGATAGTCATATCACAACCACAAAGAGATACCACCTCAAATCCATTAGGATAACTATTAAAACAAAATGAATCAAAACAGAAAATAACAAGTGTTGGTGAGGGTGTACAAAAAATAGAACAATTTTGCTTTGTCGGTGGGAATATAAAATGGTGCAGCCACTATGGAAAATGTATGGAAGTACCTCAAAACTCTGAAAATATAGTTACCATATGATAAAGGAATTTTGCTTCTGTATGTGTATATGTATATATATATATATATATATATATATATATTTCAAAATAATTGAAAGCAGAATTTCAAACAGCTATTTCTACAACTGTGTTCATAGCAGCATTGTTCACACTAGTTGAAAGATAAATACAACCCAAATGTCCATTGATGAATAAATGGATAAACAAAATGTGATACTTAAATATAATGTGATATTGTTTGGCTTATAAAAGAAAGGGAATTCTAACAAATGGTATAATACAGATGAACCCTGAAGAATTGTGCTAAGCAAAATAAGTCAGTCACAAAAGGATAACTTCTGATTCCACTTTTATGAAGTGTCTAAAATTGTCAAATTTATAGAAACAAAAAGTAAAATGGTGGTTGCCAGTAGCTGAGGTGAGGGAAGAATGGGGATTTATTGTTTAATATGTACACATTTTCAGTTTTGAAGTTCAAGAGATAGATGATGGTGATGTTTTACAATGTGAATGTACTTAATGCACTGAATTGTACACATAAATATGCTTAAAAAGGCAAATTCATCTAATGAAATTTTGCCACACTAAAAAAAATATGTGGTATAATTAAGAGGTGATAAATCATTACTTTGCTAACTATGGGGAGAACTGGTGTGGATAATCACAGTGTCACATATGTTTGGCTATATTATATATTTGAGGCATTGATTGGCCTTATTTGCATTTTGCATAATGTTAAAATAAAATATGTTTGCATCTCTTAAGAACTGATAGCAGGAGAAGCATTCCAGATATCTACTAAATAGCAAGGAACTGGTCATTTAAGATTAATCTGTAAAAATATAAACTACCATGGATTAATAAGTCCCTGTAAGACACAAAGTATTAGCATTATTAATTATAATTTACTGGTATGCTTCTCAGAAGCAAAATAATAATATTAATAACCCTTTCTTTAGTACTTCTTACACGTATCCTATAGATCACTTTTAGATCAATTTTACCCAGACAACTTTCTTATAATATTCCAGTTCCCCAAAATTTTAATTATTGCTTTGTCTACAAGACAAAATCCAGGCTATCAGTCTGGTACTTAATCATGTTTTGAATTAGCCTCCAAATTACATTTAGCATAAAGTCTCTGTTTTTCTCTATAAAACTTTTTCTTTTTTCTTTTTAATAGACCTGAAATCCCCTCCGTTCTTTAGTATGCTTACAAAGTACAAATTCTACATACTCCATGAATTTATCTTAAAGACATACCCCACAATGAACTTTTGTCCTCTGAATTCAGATAATTACACTGACTGTAAATTTGCTATTTGGTTTTCTGTTAATATCATTTTACTATTATATTTGCATATATATTTTCTTCATCTTGAAAGGGAATGTGAATGGTACAACTACAAAGTCAAATGCTTGACTTATTTTAACAAACATATCCTACATTATGAATTCAATGAATGCCTCCCATTTAAAGAAGTTACCTTTAGGAAATTAAATACTTAATGCAATAGTGTCATTGTTTAGAATATTAACATCTCTCCTGGGAAATTATTTTTGTAATTTTGTGGTGGTAAGTATTCTTTCTCTGAGAATTGATTCGATTTTTTAAACAGTAAGATTATTTTTATTTGAGCTGGTGAATAGGTTGAGTGAAATAGCTTGGCATAAAATTTATTCTTACATCCCTATTGTCTCTATTTTATAGGGTGACTGTCAAACAATAAAACAGCATATCTTTATACATTTCTTTTGATGGATCTGAAACACCTAAAGAAGAGTTCTTCAAAGTATTGCTTAAAACTAAATGTGCAATTTTTCAAAGAACCGATCCTCTGAAAGTATTAACACTTATTTAGGAGACTACTTTCTGGCAGCTTAAAATACGTACATAAATAAATAGAAATATTTTACCGTTCCACACAGTCAGAAAGCCTGGAGCAATGGTTCGAAGCAGGGGCATCATGACCCCCAACAACGTATAAGAATCCGTTGTATGTCGCAACTCCCACACCTCCACGTCTTTTGGACATTGGAGCACACAGACTCCACTTGTTAGTGTGTGGGTCAAAGTGTTCCATTGATTTGAGGCAGGAACTTCCATCACGTCCACCAATAGCATACAGCCTTTAAAAAAAGACAGAAGTGTGTCTGTGTGTGTGTATAATTTTATACATACATACATACATATATATATATATATATATATATGGAAATTATATATGCATATATTTTCCAAAGAGTGTATAGAAAGTACTTTGCACAAAACATTTTATGTTTCTGACTATTTAATCAATTTTCTTAGTATTTTATAGAAGACAACCTCAGTTTGTGAATGGCTATTTACCTGAAGGTACTAAAGGTCTATCCTATCTCAAACCTTCCTGCTTCATCATTTTTTTTTATTAAAAATTATTTGGATGGCATTCATTAAATAAATCAAATTAGTTTAAAGTGTAAAATTCAACAGTATTTCATATATATATTGCATTGTGTGTTCATCACCCAAAGACAGATTTCCTTCAGTCACCAAATATTTAACCATTTTTCCCCATCTACCTTCCCCACCACCCCTTCCCTCTGGTAACCACTAATCCACAGTCCATGCCTATGAGTTTCTGTTTGTCATGTTTGTTTGTTGCTTTCAGTTTTATATCCCACATATGAATAAAGTCATATGGTTTTCAATTTTTTTGTCTGACTTATTTTGCTTAGCATAATTATTTCAATATCCATCCATGTTATCATAAATGGCAGTATTTCATCTTTTTTGATGGCCGAGTAATATTCCATAGTATACATGTACTGCCTCTTTATTTAATTATCTATTTCAGAGCACTTTGGTTGCTTTCATGTCCTGGCCACTGTGAATAATGAGGCTATGAACATCAGAGTACATATATCTTTGCAGATAAATG